>BQNB010153457.1:2403-15640 GCA_026074375.1 Tanacetum coccineum
TTGTGGATCCACTGACCACTTGACCAAAGAACACTTAGAACATGCTGCTGTTAAGAAAACATTAAGTAAGCTTAAGGCTCAGTCACCTCTAAAACCCTCATCAAAGAAGGCTCCCATGATTCCAAAGCCTTTCAAAGAGTATAAATACTATGGATTTAATGACCATCACTCTGATACCCTGGGTGTGAACTATGTGGTAGTATTGCACATGAACCATCTGACTGTCATAAGAAATACCCCGACTCTAGGAGACCAAGAATTGCCAACATGCAATCAGAACCTACTGAAAAGTGGGTTCACAAAAGAACTAATCCTTGTAAAAATGTCTGTGTAGGATTACCTCAAGAGGTCTGTATGGTATATAGTGGTTGCTCTAGACACATGACAAGAATTAAATAATATCTGTATAGATATTCAAAGGAGTCAGGTCCTAAAGTGGTTTTTGAAGACGATTCTTCAGGAGACACAAAAGGGTATGGATCAGTGAATTGTAATGGAATCACCTTTACTAGGGTTGCTTATGTGAATGGTTTGAAACATAACTTGGTCAACATCAGTCAGTTGTGTGATGCCAACTACAAAGTTCTGTTTACCAAGACCCAGGGAACCATTTACAACCAAAATGATGAAGTTATACTCATTGCTCCTAGAAGAAGAAATGTCTATGTCATTGATATGTTATCTTTCAATAAAGAAAGCAATGCCTGTTTCTTTGCCAAGGCCTCCCCAAGTGTTAATTAGCTCTAGCATAAGAGACTGTCTCACCTCAACTTCAAGAACATAAACAACCTTGCAAAACACAACCTTGTCTCTGGCCTTCCCTCTCTGGCTTTCTCTAAAGATAAGAATTGTTCTGCATGTAAGAAAGGGAAGCACCATAAAGCATCATTCAAAACCAAGAGATCATTTTCCATCAACAAGTATCAACAAGTCTTTTCTTCTCCTTCTCATGGATTTGTTTGGAAGTGTAAAATAAACCCCAAAACCATCTGCCACAAACAAATATATACCCTTTGTCATGTAAGGGAGTACTCAACGGTACAACCTGGGTATTTTTCCTTAAGAAGAAGAGTGGATGCAGCTGACTGCATTATGTTTTTATTTTATTTGAAAGATGGGAAACCTCATTGAAGTAAGGGTAAAAGGAGTGACATGTGATAATGGAACAGAGTATCGAATATCCAAGTTGGAAGATTTCTATGATGAAAGGGTATCTCACATAATTTTCTCATCTCTTGTACTGAACAAAATGGTTTAGCAGAAAGAAGAAACAGAACACTGATTAAAAGCAGCCAGTACTAATGTTATATTGTGCAAAAACTCCCTAATCAATTATAGGGAGAGGCTGTCACAACGCTTTATTTACACCCAAAAAGATCATCATAGTGAAAAGACTTGCGGAAGGACTGCCTATGGTGTGTTTAGAGGGAAGATCCCTCATGATATTAGCTACTTCCATGTGGTTTTGATGTCTGGTCACATTCCACAATCAAAGGGACACTTGGAAGTCTTGATGGATAATGGATGCATGATGGATTCTTTCCTGGGGTTACTCTCTAGTAGCCAAGGTTTAAGGGGTCTTCAACATCAGAAGATAAGAAATGGAAGTAACTGTTCATGTTACCTTTAGTGATGATGTTGAAAGCATCTCTCAATCCAACACGGAAGGTGATGTCAAATAATCTTCAATGAAAATCTGATCCTTTCCTGATGTAATGAATTCCTTATCAAAAGGAGTGAAGTTCTTAGTGGCCTAGCTAGTACTATGTATTTTCCCACATTCTGCATATGAAAACACACACACCTTCTGAAGTACCCATCACTTAAGGAATTTTTCTCTGAAGTTGACAATCTCCAAAATCTCTTAAATGAACCTGATCAGAAACAGATTAACTGATATACTTGGAATATGCTGAACCTCAAATCAATGTCATCTTGAACCAATCAGTGTTGTCTAACCCTCACCTCAGCTGAATGTCCTCCCTAAATCACAGTCTTAAGACAGTGGGTCAAGTGAACAGCTCATTGAACTTGTAAAACATCATTGGTGATAACGATTGTGGGTCATCACAACAGATAGTTAGGATCAAAGAATCTGATGCTGCCTAGCATATGAGCTGTCTCTATGTAACTTTCCTCTTGAGATGGATCCCAAGAAGCTTTTTGAATCTCTAGAAAAAGAAGGGTGGATTATTGCTATGCAAGAAGAATTGAATCAGAATGAAAGAAACAAGGTCTGGACCTTGGTTTCCAAAAACTCTGGAAAACATTATGGGATATATAGATCTGGAAATAAACCATGATGATGAGAATGGGAATTGATTTAAGATTAAGCAAAGGTGGTTGCTCAGGGTTATAATCAGCAGGAAGGGATTGATTATGAAGAAACTTTTGCACCTGTTGCAAGACTAGAAGCCATTAGAATATTTCTTGCTTATGCTGCCTACATAGGCTTTATGGTGTACCAGATAGATGTAAAGAGTGCATTCTTAAATGGGAAAATCTTAGAAGAGGTGTATGTGCAACAACCTCTTGGATTTGAAAGCAGTGAATTTCCCAACCATGTTTGTAAGTTGGATAAAGCTCTCTATGGGCTAAAACTATGCCCCTAAAAGCCATAGTGGTTTGAAACTCTTTCAAAATTTCTTATTCAGTACAAGTTTGTCAGAGGTACAATTGACAACACTCTTTTTACCTATAAGACTAAAAGTGATGTTATTATTGTACAGATATATGTGGATGATATCATTTTTGGCTCAACCAGTTCAAAATTAAGTAAAAAATTTAGAAAACTGATGACCAAAAAGTATGATAAGGGTGTATGTTGGGTGAATTAACTTAATTTTCTGGGTTTCAATATAAACAAGATTTTAAAAGAATCTCAATTTTTTCAAGAGAAATATGTTAAGGATTTGCTCAAAAAGTATGATCTAGCTGACTGTGCCTTAGTGAAATACCCTATGCTTCCCCCAAACAATTTGGGCCCTGATGAGTCAGGGGTCTCTGTTAATGAGACATTGTTTAGAGGCATGATATGGTCACTGATGTACCTCACAGCTAGGAGACTGTTTATCCAATTCTCCATATGTCTTTGTGCTAGGTACCAAGCTAACCCCAAGGAATCCCTGTCAACATCATTGGTGAATCGATGGCTGGTATCACAACCAGAAGCAGGATTAGAGATTCAGATGCTGCCTCAGCACATGAGTGTTTATATGTCAACTTTCTCTCTGAAATTAAACCCAAAAAGCTCATTGAAGCTCTAGAAGAAGAAGGATGGGTTATTGCAATGCAAGAGGAGCTGAATCAATTTGAATGAAACAAGGTCTGGACCTTAGTTCCTAAGCCTCATGGGAAAACCATCATTGGAAATAAATGGATTTGGAAAAACAAAATGGATGAAGAAGGGGTTGTCACAAAGAACAAATCATGGCTGGTAGATCAAGGGTATAATCAGTAGGAAGGGATTGATTATGAAGAGACTTTTGCACATGTTGCAAGACTGGAGGCTATTAGATTCTTTCTTGCTTATGCATCCTACATGGGTTTTGTGGTATATGAGATGGATGTGAAAAGTGCATTTCTGAATGGTAAAATTTCAGAGGAATTATATGTACAACAACCTCCTGGATTTGAAAGCAGTGGATTTCCAGACCATGTGTGTAAACTAAACAAAGCTCTGTATGGGCTGAAACAAGCTCCTAGAGTATGGTATGAAACTCTTTCAACATTTCTTACTCAGCACAAGTTTGTCAAAGGTACAATTGACAACACTCTTTTTACTTATTAAACTAAGAGTGATGTCATTATAGTGCAAATATATGTGGATATCATTTTTGGGTCAACCAGTGTTAAACTTAGTAAACAATTTGCCAAGTTAATGACCAAAAAATATGAAATGAGTATGATGGGTGAACTAACTTATTTTTTAGGTTTTCAAGTTAAACAAGATTCCAAAGGAATCTTTATTTGTCAAGAAAAATATGTTAAGGATTTGCTCAAAAATTATGATTTAGCTAACTGTGCCTCAGTGAAATGCCCTATGCTTCCCCCAAACAACTTGGGCCTTGATGAGTCAGGGGTAATGAGACATTGTTCAGAGGCATGATAGGGTCACTGATGTACCTCACAACTAGCAAACCTGATATCCAATTTTCCAAATATCTATGTGCTAGGTACCAAGCTAACCCCAATGAATCCCACCTTGTTGCTGTAAAGAGAATTTTTAGGTATCTCAAAGGAACTCCAAATCTTGGCCTCTGGTATCCAAAAGGATCAGGCTTTGATCTAAAAGCATACTCTAACTCAGACTATGCTGGATGTAACCTGGATAAAAAGAGTACCTCAGGGGGTTGTCAGATACTTAGAGGAAAGTTAGTATGTTGGAGTGCAAAGAATCAAAGCTCTGTGGCAATGTCATCAGCTAAAGCTGAGTATGTAGCTACTGCTAGATGTTGTGCTCAAGTCCTCTAGATCAAGAGTCAGCTGGCTGACTATGATGTTCTCTATGACAAGGTACCTATATTTTGTGATAATACAAGTGCCATTGCCATATTTTGTGTGGTGTTTTCATATGCAGGAATGTAGGGAAAATACTTAGTATTGCCAGGGAACTGAGTAACTTCACTCCTTGGTTCAAGGAATTCATCATTTGGAAAGGATCTGTTTTCATTGAAGTTGATTGCATCACCTTATGTGCTGGATTGAGAAATGGCTTCATCATCTTCACTAAATGTAATATGTACTTTTTCTTCATTTGGTACAACTTGAGCTGATGGTTGCTCTCCCTGAACAATATCAATATTGTTGTCCCTTGAGATTTGCTCCCCCTTAGTTTGATCAGGGCGTTGAGCATCTTTTTCTTCAGCAAGGTTGTTTTTCTCCCACTTCTCCCCCTCAGCATTAGCCTTTTTAAAGACTTATGCTGCTTCAAGGAGAGAGGAACCATGTCCTTAAACATGATCTGAAGAGCCTAAACAGTCTTTGATCCCTCCTTTTAGGGAGGTGAATGTTGATGACACAGCTGACAAGTCCTTGTCTAGGGCCTCTGTGTAGCCTATCACTCAGCCCAAAGCACGAACTGACCTGAAGACAAAGAAGAAGAGAATCCTACCTTCTTCCAAACCAAAGTCTCCATATAAGGTCAGGGTCATCCTTCCAAAGAAATAAGTTGCTAAGACTCAGCACGCTGAAGTCACAGTGGCCACCGCTGATGCCACCAAGAGTCTAGTAGCCTCCGAGTTGGCAGAGGAGCAAGTAAACCAGTCTTCAGCCGCTGAAGCAGAAAAGGTAACAATATTTTAAATATAAGGGGCACTACAAGCAACCACTCTCAAACTTCTCTAAGAGAGAGTGGTGAAGTTAAGGGCTACCCCCGACCCAATAGAAAGTCAGAGTCAACACTTAATTTCCCATATCTTTTGTACACTTTGTGTCTACACTCATGGGATGATACTGAAAGGCTAAAAACGCCTGATGTTTGACTCTGAAAACTCTAGACTTTGATGGATTAACTCATCCTTGCATGAAAGTTGACCTCTGTATGCACTGTACTCACTCAGACTCAAAGGTCCCCTTAACTAATGAAAAGAGTCCCATAGTCTTAGACATTTTAGGGGGCTGGATAATTACACCTAGTCTTCTTAAGGGCAGTGACTGGCGATCCTTCCTTATATTACAAATTCACAACTGAAAAGAGTCCCAAAAGTTTTAAACTTTTGGGGGGACTGGATAATCACACCCAGTCTTCGTAGGGGCAGCGAATGGCGATCCTCAACCTCATTACAAATTCACAATGTTTATCTAACAAGTTTATGAAGGTACTAGACCAAAATGCTGAGGAGGAAGTGAAAAATGTTGGGTTTGTAGCTATGGAGGAGGTCACATTTGAGCAGATAATGGATGAATTTGATTCAAAGACTCAGGGTGCTCAAGAAAAGGCTGAGTCTCCTTATGACACTGAATCAGAGATCAAGACAATCAAGACAATCAAGTCCTATCAAGCTGCTACTATCTCTGGTTCACTGTTCATCCATCAAATCTCTTCATATGATCAGGATAAAGACGCTGAGGAAGGAGAAGCTTCTAAATCTCTCTCTGGCCTAAGGTACATGCCTGATGATGATCTGGCCTCTATTTCTGGTTTTGAGACACAAGACTCTACTGATCATGTCTCTGAGGAAGGTACTAAAACCTTACATGCTTTCGCTGATAAGCCAGCTCAGTCAGACCCCCTTGGTCATCTTCATGCAGAGCTGGGCACACTTAATACAAAGATTGATTAGTTAAAGAGCAGCATATCCAAAAAGGTAGCTGAGGATATGAAATCCTCTGTACCTGTAATAGTTGTTGATATACTGAAAGAATAGCTGACTGGTCTACTCTTTGATGCTCTTAAAGATACTCTTCCTTAGCTGTTTAAGAACTCCATCAAAAGTTCTGTTTCGGCATCCATTGCAGAGGAGTTACCTCAGGTTGAGGCACATAATCAAAAGAACTTGCATGATCAGTTACCTAATATTCTTCTGAAACCAATGTACAAAGAGTTTAATGCCTTCAACAAACTGGAGAGCCAGAGATTTGTTTTACTTCAGAATGAGCTGAGCAAATCTCTTCATAACAAAATGAGGAAATCCATCCGCCTAGAGGTCCGAAAAGGGATGAAAGAAGTTAAGGACAAACTCTCTTTTTGTACATCCATTGTGGACACAATCTCCCAACATGTCCAGGATGTTCGGATCATGTTTAAGGACATGGTTTCTCTCCTTGAAGTAGCAGAAGTCTTTAAAAAGGCTAATGCTGAGGGGGAGAAGTGGGAGAAAAACAACCATGCTGAAGAAAAAGATGCTCAACACCCTGATCAAACTAAGGGGGAGAAAATATCAGGGGCCAACACTATTGATATTGTTCAGGGGAAGCAACCATCAGCTCAAGTTGTACCAAATGAATAAAAATCTCTGGTTGTTCATAACCCAGAGGAAAAGAAGTCATAAGGAACTATCTTAATGGAAGATGATTCAGATGAGGATGATCTTGATAAGCAGCCCTTATCAAAAAGATTCAAAATCATGACTCCCATTCCTAATCCAATCCCTCTGAACACCTTTGTCCCAGAGCATCTTCTGAAGCCTGAAGAACAACAAAAGTCTGTTCATGAATTCACGCCGATCAACTGTTTGGACCACTTCCTCAAAGTCTCACCAAATCCTCTAAAGAACCAACACCTCTCCAGAGAGCCCGCCGAAAGGCAAAGAAGTTTCCATTGTGAAAGAACAAATGAATGAACTTGTTACATATCAAGAAGAAGGAGGTTTTATCCCTAAAATGCTAAAGATAAAGTCCTTCATTACCCCAGAGAGAACTCTGTCCCAAGAAGAATTCATTAATCAAATCAAGGAAATGAAGAGATTTGAGTAATCTGAAAGCCAACACTGAAGGCCTCAGGCTCAGAAATGGACTGAACATGAGGCAAAGAAAGCCAAGATGATGGAGGAGTACAAACATCAGATCTCCTTCAGAGCTGATCAACTGCCAATCATAAAAATTAGCTATGTTGTCAATCCAAATAAAGAAGCAACCATGAAGATCACAAGAGGCGACAATCATCTGAATCTTGTTGTCCACCCTAATTTCAGGCTAAAGACGCTGGGTTTCAGTGAATGGCTGGAAGTTCATGCCCTAGCATCCAAAAAATCTGGGAAATCAAACGATATGCTTTTGTAGAGCCTAAGAGCAAAATTTTAGTGGGTCATAAACCAGGCAAAAAAGCTAGGACTTCCTCCACCTCTAGCACTTACAACCTTTGGACTAACAACTGAAGACAAGAAAAGGAAAATGACATAGATTATGGAAGAGGTCTTTGTGAAAGAAAATATAATGGTTGATGGCATGCATAGGAACCTGGTTCCTCCCTCAGGGATTGAAGGCAGACAAGGGCTTGTCATCAGGGAACCTGAGTCAGGGATTTTCTTTTACAACAGGAATTAGGACTTGGTCTTTCAAAGAGAAGAAGAATTCCATCTGGCCACCACAACTCAGTTAATCAGACTACAAAGGTCCATTTAGAGGGGTACTCCAGAGGCTGAGGAAATGTTCAGAAAATTAGAGCTGACAATAGAGGCTAAGGATGATGCTGCTTAGGCTAGAGATATTAAAGATAACTTAGATGTATTGGGCCAACATATGTAATGAATTAATGAAGTTATTTTTATCTATTATCTGTTTAATTATGTGTAAGAAGAAGCTGTGTCTCACTTACCTTAATTTAATTACTTAGCATAATTTATATTCAAATAAGGGGAGATTGTTGGGCCGATTCAGTGCCTAATGATCCTAGATTTAAACAAAAATTAGGCTAAGTATTGAAGAACCTCTGAGTGGTGGACTCAGATGTAATGAAAGGACTCTTTGAGTGCAAAGCCTCAGAGAGCAACATCAAACATATTCGAGTCAAAGATATCGTCAAGAAAGTCAAAGATTACTTGAAGACATACCCGTTAGCTAGGATGGATATCATATGGTATGTAGAAGGAATACGCTAAGGTTCTAAGGAGAGTCAGAGGTGGCAATACTCTGACTATCCTATTACCATTTGAAGAAGAACAAGCTGAGCTTAAGCTGTTCTTTGATGTTTAGGCATGAAACTCAATATCTCCTAAAGGCGCGACAAAAGGCGATTGAGCTGTTTGTACCAAGTACGAAGTTAGTAAAAGTAGTGAACAGTTGGCAGAACTGTTCACTAAAGTATGGGTGGGTAGTTTCTAAGATTGGACGTGCATTAAATACCTCGTACGTCCTCGACTATATCCTTGACACGTTGCAACTACCCCTACTAAGGATGCAACATCGTATTAGTATAAATAGAGAATGTTGTAAGGAGTAAATGCTATCGCTTTTATTATTGTTGTTATTATAAGCATTTACTCCTTTGTCGAACTTACACACTAGACCTCTGATCCTATCAGCTGGCTATATAAGTTCGCTTGTAAACTTAATACTCTATCAAGTTTACTTGTTCAAAGGGTAATCATACATTGTCATTCAACTTGTGCGATCCATAGCATATTGTAATACTTTGATTCTTAATCAATAAAGCATTACACGATTGAAAAGTTATTACTTGTGTTATTTACATTAGATAAGTGTTATATTCCATATAGACGTGTTAATTGGGACTTTCAATTAGTTACTTGTGTTATTTACATTAGATAAGTATTATATTCCATATAGACGTGTTAATTAGGACTTTTAATTGGTATCAGAGCCAGGTTGATTTATAAAACTCTTTAGAAACTATTCTTTGTTTTAAACAAATCAAGATCCAATCATGTCTGGAACCAGTCATAAACACAACTCAGCTTTAGTATAGATGATCCTGATAAACTACACGAACTGAATGAAAGTTGGGTTTGTTTCGTTTATTGTATGAAAAGAGAACTGATAAATATATATCAGTGGGTGTTTGTTCAGCTAGTACTGAAACCATGTAGGGAGCTGACTAGAAAAGTCAATGGATCTGTGTGTGGTCAGCTAGGTTACTCCGTTGCAGGGAGAGTTGATAACCTATCAGCCGGTATTAAAAGTGTTATAGCCTAGCTGAAAAAATATATCAGCTGATGAATGTCAGCTAAATGCATCCTTTGAAGTAAGGTATATGGGTTCGTTTGGTTACTAAAATGGTGAACCTGACGTGAAAGAGTCTCTGGGATTAGACATTGTTCACTAAACCCACTGACCCAAGGTCCTCGAACCCACTGAACCGGCCGCTGAGCTACAGAACCGGTCGCTGAGCAATAGGTCATAGGATGGATCATGAAGCTGATGAGAATCAGAGGTGGTTTGGTTGTTTTTGGATGCAAGTATAAATGTTATTCAGTGTTGCTGAACTAGGTCGCTGATCCAAACCACTAAAAATCAGTTTCAATGAATACTGAAGTGGAAAAGAGGAGCTAAAAAATCAGAGGGTTGATGGGTTCTTTTGTTTAAATGAAAAGATTCAGTGGAGTAGAGGCACTGATTGAAAGAATCGGTGTACATCAGCTTATAAGTATATGAGAGTTGGTGTTCATTCTGTTAACAAACTCGTAGCTGACTCACACGAATCTGAACCCCTTAGTTTAAACTTGAACGAACACACTACCTCATAGTAGCTGAACCTGATCCACTAACATTAAAAGTTTGAAACCACAGAACTCGTTGAGCTTAGTAGACGGCTGAGCTTACCAGACGGCTGAGCTTCCCAGACCTCTGAGCCCTTACCAGACCTATGATCTCTCACTAAACCTCTGAGAGCTCACCAAACCTTTGAGCTCTCACCAGACCTCTGAGCTCTCATATGAGTTTTTTAATCGAACAGGTTAGCTGACTGAAATGGGTCGCTGATACCACAACTGGTGCGGGCTTAGCCTAAATGAAGAGAATGCATTTTTCAGCAGATGTACTAAGAGAGTGATGATGACCAAATCGGTGCGTATCAGGTTATGGGTTTACCCGCTGGTACGTGAGAGCTGAAGTAAAGTTAAAAGGCTAAACTTATCCCGCTCAACCATAGTGAGTATGTTGTGTTATTTGTTGAAATTGTTTGTATTAATTAGGGTATATACATTACATATGTAAATGATCACCATAACTTGGACCCCCGAAACACAAACAATTCTCGCTGAACCATAACATCTGACTCAAAACAACAAAACACAACCCATGACCCGTTCGCTAAACAAAAATAGAAACCTTTAAACCCTTTCACCTTTCACCGCTGAACCTGGTATTGAACCATGTCAGCAAGCGTATGAAGTTTCGAGCTAAACCTGAAGGGGTGTCTTCCAGAGTGTGTAAAAATCAAAAGCTTCTTGTATTGCAACTTTTGAGTGGGGAGAGAACACACTTATCAAGGATACTAATGTGTTTATTAGTTAAAGCCAAACATCATACTAGAAACCAAACAAAACCACAAACAAAAAACCTTCAGGGACTTTAAAAATGTTTGAATATGGTTGATTGAGCCAAGTCCCTAAGGATGGTTGTTGAGCTACAATGTAGTTGAAAAGTCTCTGATCTTTGAATATGGTCACTGAAACGACCATTGGTTCACTCCGCTAAATATGGTAAATGAACCAGCACTTAAATGATATGCTACTTTATTAATATGCATGGTGGTGGCATATGTTCACATAGAAAAGCTATATTTACTTCTGTAGGGTTTACAGAGTAGCAGTCAGGGAGTGGTTCAAGACATAATAGTGAAAAAGGATTAGAGTTTGTAGTCTCTTTATATGAACAAGTTCAGCAACAACAACAACAACAACAACAACAACAAAGAATCAAGACCAAACAAGTCAGCCAACGACTTGAACTAAAAAAGATGATAAAACTCAAGAAGTTACATATATTTGGTACTCTTTGTTGTAATTTAGTTTGTAAGAAGAAGCCTTTATGCTCACTTACTACTAATTCACTTAGGCTACTTTTCTATTCAAATAGGGGGAGATTGTTGGGCAATTTAAGCGCCTGATTGTCCCATGTTACATGATTTGTATGAAAAGTATCTAAGTAGAAAATAAGTCACTGAACTTAAGTAAGTTCAGTGAGTCATCCTCGAGTGTTCTTTAGAGTCTACAAGATAGACTCGTCACAACCTGAGGCGGATCTCAAGCAAGTGATGTAAAGAACCAAGATCAGGATGATGGAGTCAGTGAGTGACGGCAATAACTCACTGACTCCCTGAAGACCATCTCTGAATGAAAACGTGAAGTACTAGCGGGAAGTTCCTATTTGGCAAAAAGCATAGAAGATAAAAAGTTCAAAATGGTGACTTGTACTTTATTAAATGGTGCAAAAAGGAAGACATAAAGTATTAAAGTAGCTTTATAGCTAATAGTTAAAATAACTATTACTTTAATACTTTAATGAAGCTTCTCAAGGAAGCTTCACTTTCCCACTATATACTATATATATATGTGGCTAGTAGTTAGAGATAGTCTAAGAATTCTTTCACAAAAAACACACAATGTAATATCTTAGTGGTAGGGTTCTCCTCTTCACAAGCTTAGCTAAGATTTGAACAATAGGAGTATAGTTTGTCATTCAACATCCCGCTTGTTATTCCGCAAACAACCAGGTGCCCTTATAAATCTTTCATTCATTGACAATAAGATTTATAAACATTGAAAAGTACAAACAATTGGTCAATAGGTTAATTGTGCAAACTTGTTCTTCATAGATCCTTATAGATCCGTGTTTTGCATAAGAATAGTAGACCAATAAACATAATACGTTTAGGGGTGTTTGGATAACCAATCCATATTAATAATTACTCTTAGGGGCTGTTTACTTTTGGCTTAATAGGCCTTTTGATAACATTTTTTTTCATACTTAGGATTGTCTTTTTGTTTCTTTTTTGCCTATCTCAAACTAATATCCTAAAGGATTTAGATCCTCTCATGTTCAAATTGAACATAAGAGGGTAAAGTTGAGGTTATGTGAGTGAAAGAAAATAATAATTTATGTATTGTAGGGCCTCAAATTTGTTAAATAATAAACATCTCACTCACATAACCTCAACTTTACCCTCTCATGTTCAATTTGAACATGAGAGGATCCTAATCCTATCCTAAATGTCAATAGGTGTAAAATCTCTCCCCCTTCCTATCCAGGACACTTTTATACCCTCAATATTTTTATCTTCTATTTTACCCACTATCAAAATTCAACACAAAACTCTTCAATCCTCCATTGCCACCATCATGTTCCTTCCTAGCGACCTCCATCACCAACGGTGCTCCGATCTCCATCACCAATGGTGCTCCGACCTCCATCACCATCGGTGCTCCGACTATCCTTCTCAGCAACCTTTATCACCACAAATGCTCTAACTATCATGTTCCTTCCTAGTGACATCCATCACCACCGGTGCCCCGGCCTCCATTACTTTCTTTAATGGTGGAATCATAGGTATGAGGAAGATGGTTATCAAATAGAGTTTTTTTTTTAATATATTTTTTGTTATAAGAAAAATAATGACAGATCTGTGATGAAATGGTTTCTTTTTTGATGTATATAATCTTATTTTTTATCTTTTAAACTTTGTTGATTACTCATTTCTTTATGTAAATAACAATTAGATTTTATTGGGGGTTTTCAATTTTATGTTTGATAAATCAATTATACAATATTTCTTTATTTATAAGAAATATAAGATCTGTGTTTGATATCTAACTCGAACATGGCCATTCAAGAATTT
>BQNB010153458.1:4099-15640 GCA_026074375.1 Tanacetum coccineum
TAACAAAACTTATTTTATGTTATTATGTAAAAATATAGTTTTGTAGAAATGTGATGGATTAATGAGAAAAAATATTTTCTTGATTACTAATTAAGCTTAATGGTTTGTTTATCCATACCTTAAGTGATTTATGTCGAAATGAAAGTTTACGATTAATAACATGTAAACGTTTATTTTTATCGTGAATGTTTTTACATTTTGTCATCTTCAAAACGTAGAGGAGTCGAAAAATATAAATAACGTTTTTAAGCATTATTTGTATTAACAGAGATGATGATTTGCCGCGTCCACCTGGCAAAGAACGAAAGTCTAGAAGTCAACGATCTTCAAATTCAACCGCCACTTCTTCTTCACAAGAAATGTTTTCACAAATTGATGCAACAACCATTCGTTTTATACCGTGAGACGAAGATGGAAAAAATGTTAAACGAGACTGGGGCGAGAGTGGAATTTCTCAAAACTCAAACACGGAATGGGGGCTTAAGGACGCTTGCGATTAACACCGACGTGATGGATCCAGTGGACAAGGCTATTATCGAGGAGACCATAAAAGAAATCCAAGGCAAATGTTAATATTATGTACTTTTATTTTTATCTTTTTATATGTCTTTTTTATTAAAGAAATTTTAATTATAGTTAAATATGTTGTTTTATTCGAATAAGTGAAAAAATATTAAAATTTATGAAAGATAGATGTTTTTATGCTCAATTATAGGTTATGAGTTATAAAGTAAAAGTATTAAAGTGACAACACTTTTTCTTATAAAATGAAACAAATAACTTTACGGCACATGGTCGTCTATGAATTTTTGAAAATTTTGAAGTCCTCGTACGGAATTACATAATGAGACCTTTCGAGAATGAATGTTATATATAAAGTGCTACCGTTTATAAAATATAATAAAATTAGTTATCCAAACGTTGAACATATTATTCATTTAAAATATTTTCTCATCTAAATAACTTTTTTCTTCGTAAAAAATATGTGTATGTATACATATACTATAGGGAAACATGTACACTTTATTAATATAAATCGAATTATAATTTAATAAATAAATTAACAGAAAATAAATGACAGAAAATTAAATAACAGACAGAAAGGGGTAGAAGCAGAATACAGACACTATATAACGATAAGTAAATAAAAGCAGTAAAAGGTCGTGGAACGAGGCTCGTGTTTAACACGATTCCCTTAAAACAGATTCGCCGTCTGTTTCCCAAGGTACAACGTCTAAAGCTGTTGTATAGCCGGACCTGACAAACTTGCCTGAAAAATTACGGAAGCAGTCGTACGTTTCTGATCGAAAGGATTGCTGAAACTTGGTTGGTATGGAGCTGTGTTTTTCGGTTGTAGTAAATGAAAGAAAATTATGGTTATATTTATACTGAAAAACTTGTCTTGTTTTTCAAGATTAAATATATACCATAATTTGACAAATCTTAAAACTAATACAGATTTTTCATATCTTTTATAATACGAAATTATTCTTTAAATATTCTGTAAGACTTGTTTAATCAAGTCCAAAACCATCTGCTATTCTTAAATCTATTTTAAGAATAGATTTATAACAAAATTTTGTAAGACTTTTTGAATAAGTCTATATCTATTCTTAAAATAGATTTACAGAAAATTCTAGAAAAAGAAACCCATCCTTACTTTCCATCCTGGGCGATGTAGGAGGATAATGGTGTGTTTAGTTGGGGAAAAATATCCTATTTTTCCAGGAAATTTTTCATTTGAGAATGAAAAAACTGAAAACTTGTTTAGTTGCACTTTTTTTTTAATATTTTTCAAAAAACAAAAAATTCTATTTGCTTGTTACGCGAATAACCTCGATTAGAATGGTACTGCTAATGCCGCATAAGAAAATGGAATTTTCATTAAATGGATAGAAAATGACATTTCTAAACGAGAATTTTAGAAATGTACTATAAACGAACCAACCTGAGGGTTTCATGGCTCCTGGATTAGAGAGCAAAGTTTGTAGGCTTGTTAAGTCATTATATGGCTTAAGGCAAGCTTCCAAATAAAGACATCAAATTTCACCATATCATGTAAGAATGTGGATTTGAAATTAATGGATGTATGTGTGTACTCATGTGTTTATACATAGATGGTATAATTATCACTATAGAAGTGATAAAAGATAAACAAATCCACTAATGACATGTGGAGTCAAGATTGACATAAACTCTCATATTTGTCGAATATGGTACTGGAACTAAGGTCAATGTGAACCAATATGGATTTGTTTTGAAGTCAAAAATATTATAAGGACAATATTCTTGAGAGGTTCAATGTGGGGGATTCCGGCCTAGCTAGAATTCAATAAACATCTTTAATCAAAGGTGTTGCCCATTTTGAATAACTCAAAGAATATTGGGCTTCTGTACGTTGTTAAACGTGTGGGACTTGAATTTATAACCAATTCAATATACCAGTATTCAAGTAATAGATCATTTGAATAGTATTATACATGTACATGATATTATGAAATTGCATTTATGGAAATATTCCGACTGTTAATCAAATGATAGAGTAATGCAAATTTGGATTTTTACTTAAAAGAATCTAGATCCACTAGAGCGGATGTACTTACGCTAAGTGGGAAGTTATGTCTTGGAAATCTTGAACGTATTTCAAAAAGACATTTATAGCTAAATCTATGATGAAATATGAATTTATCATTTGAGATAAATTTATAGAATATGCGGGATATTTACGTTAATTTGTAGAGGACATACCAAGATGACGTAAACTGGTAACGGCCATGTTTATAAAGTGTGATATATCACAATGTAAAACGGTAAGTCGAGACCGTATTCATTATGAGACCGGAGATCTGAGGGGGGTTTGCTACGACAACTTACTCCACAATTGAGTTATCACGATTGACTATGTAAAGTCAATGGATAACATCGCGGATCCGCTTACGAAAGGCTTAAGCAGAGAGTTAGTTAGAGAGTCATCTAAAGGAATGTGAATAAAGCCCTTAAAGGAATGAGTTTCTATGTAGGAAAACCTAACCCAGTTGACTGGAGATCCCAAGAATCAGGTTCAATAGGACAACCTAATCATAGAAATGTAGGGGAAGTCACGTCAATATGGGGTGTTATTTAAAATTGTAACATCTTAATCCATTCCTATAACAAATGTACTGTGTGTAGTCTTAAAAATATGGCTTCATATTCAGCTAAATCAAAAGTATAATGATTCAAGCTGAAATCACAAAACGTATGTTTTTAATGATTCAGGATGAAATCACCTATGTGAGAGAGAAGTGGGGTCGCTTCGAAGGGAATTGTGGGGGGCACAATTCCTAAGAGCTCTTGCAGAACCATGCTAGTGTTCATGACCATAATAAGCACGACTATGAGGACTTGACTAGGTCAAGGTGAGTCTTGTGTGAGTGTGTATTGTCGTCTACGTAAACAGATGTTGAGTTCAAGGACATCGCGTCTACTCAGATCTAAGAGACTAAGTGCATCTCACAAGGGAATGTTCAAAGGGTCACACCTACCTATCCTATGTGGCAATAGCAAGTACCATTCTAATCGAGGTTATTCGCGTAACAGGCAAATAAGTATCAAAGAAATCTAGACCTTCGCGTTGTCTAAATCCTTTGACCACCAATCTTGCTTTGTACTTGTCAATGGTGCCATCGGCTTTCATCTTATTCTTGAAGATCCATTTATAGCCTAGTGGTTTACAACCCGAAAGTAAACCCACGAGCTCCCAAGTATGTTTTTTTTGTAAAATAGAATCTATTTCACTTTTAATGGCTTCTTTTCCTTGAGCCATTCTGAGGAAGTTACCGCTTTTCGATAAGAAGTAGGTTTATTTTCTACCATAAAAGAAACAAATCGGGTCCAAATGATTTCTCGGTTCTTGCCCTTTTGCTTCTTCTAGGTTCAACCTCTTCTTCCTTGGGTTGATCTTGTCTCTCATCTTGGAGATCATAATCATCTCGTTGTCTCTGATCTTGGACAACTTCGTCATCTATTCCAGATGATCTTCTAATGTCCTTCGTTAACAAGGAAATATATTTCCGAAGAAGGAAGCACTTCTTTATTCCATTATCGTGTCCTTGTGTATATCAACAAACACAACGAAACCATAAGCACTACTGTTATGAGCATATACTAAGAATATGCAATTCACAGTTTCAGTTCAAATCTTTTGAACCTTGGGGTTCAATATGGATATCTTAGCTAGATATCCCCTTACATTTTTAAATACTTGTAAGATAGTCTTCTTCTCATACATAGTTCATAAGAACTATCTTATTTTCTTTACAAGGGATCTTATCTAAAAGATAAGTAGCTGATATACTAGCTTTCCCCCACATGCCATGGCTTAAACTAGGACTTAAGAACATGGCATTAACCATATCCTCTAAGGCACGGTTCTTTCTTTTAACAATTCTCTTGTTGGAGTATCAAGAGCAATAAATTTGTGTCTTATTATAAGTTTAGCGCATAAACTTAGAAATGGAAACACATATTTACCTCCGATATGACTTCGAACCACCTTGTTTTCGATAATAAGTTTATTCTCTTATTTATATAGAACAATCTTGTCTATATCCTTACTCTCAAGTAAGTATAAATAGCAATATTTTGTACCACCATCAATAAATATGATGAAGTACTCGCTATTCACTACCTTAATAGGTATCAATTCTAAATCACATAAAACCATGTGAATCATATCAAGGGTTCAGTTATTTTCTGTTCAACCAACAGAAAAGACAATCTTTTCAATTTGGCTTCAACACAAGTTTTAATTTTGTAGTCCGTGTCAATTAGGGGTGTTCAAAAAAACCGTGAAACCGACGAACCGAGCCGAACCGCTCAATCCGAAACCGAAAAACCCGAAACCGAAACCGAAACCGAAAAAAACCGAAACCGAAAAAACCCGCTTATAATGGTTCGGTTTTGGTTTTTACTTTTAGATATCTGCGGTTAACCGAACCGAACCGTGCATATTATACATGATTATTTTCTAACTAATATTCAAATAATTTTACAATAATAAACTATTATGCAATACTTTTTTGTATAACGAACTTTTTTCCGCACTCGTAAATTAAAACATTTATTAAAAATCTATGTGTAAAATTGATTAATGTGATCGTAATCTATAACGTCGAGTAATATTTTTTGTTAATACGTTATATATGAATATTTGAATGCAATTATTGTAACGAAATACTTAAGTTTTATATTGAGTTAAAATTTAAAACATGTCCGAGCAGTCATGCCATACATTTAAAGAATCAAATAAGCTGAATTCGTACTCATTTTGCTAAAATGACCATTAGAAAATATATTCAGCTTAAACATTTTTAAAGACATAACCCATACGGACTCAAATTATGTTATTCGTTAACTCAATTTTATTTGATTCAAACACACGATGAAAGCCAAATTTCATTAAGCAACCATCCGGACACAAAGATTCCTACGAATCTCGGGCACGTACAACGCGTTGGTTAACTTAGACTCCTTTACAGATGTGAATCACATCCCCTTTTCCTTGATATTAGCAGTTGGAGAGTTACCCAAATTCGTTCTCTCTATTCTCAACTGCATTGAAAGAGTTAATCAAACTCTTATGACATGATACCAAAGTGCTAATCCACCATTATCAAAGGTCGGAATCCCTCATGACCTCAGTTTTCATGTCATGCAGACCATACAACGCATAGTTATGGCACATAAGGTTTCTGAATGCTTCAAAACATCTACCGTACACATAACTCGAGTATCGTCTCTCCCCTTAACAAGGCCTGGAGGCAGATCTTTAATGACCACTCGTGAACAATCCAAGTATCCTTGTTAATACGAGTTCCATGATATAGTTTGAAACTAATTTTTTGGTACTATTAACCAACATGTTAAACCATTAAGTGTTTCTTAACAAAATGATTTTAATTCGTCTTTTGTTTAAAACACTAATGTTTTGTAAGATCCGTTATACAAAACCGTTTTAAAAGAAGTCTTTCGATTAAAACAATTAAACAATATCACCTATTACATAATGTTTTAACAAAAACACATATGTAATATGATGTTGTCAATTTCCATAAAAAAATCTTAATAGATCTATTTTAAATGATCTATTTCTATACTAAAACTCAACAAGGTTTCAGTAGATCTATTCATCTAAAGAAACTCAACAAGGTTTCAGTAGATCCATTCATCTAAAGAAATAAACAAGGTGTAACATTTCTCAATTTCAGGTCATTTTACGACTCTATTATCCTTCACTATTTATTTTAGTCCGATGCACGTTTACTTTTAAATTGACTATTTAAGCTAAATCGCGTAGACCTATGAAATAATCATGTAAACGTAAAGGCAGTGTCTATCCCAAATAAAAGGTTTACCGTACCAACAAGAGTTTTAAGTAAGTTATTAGGTGAGAGCGAGGAGAACGTGTGAGCGTAGATTGACTGCGGTTATGGGGTGTGCTATGAGAGGATGGTGTTAGACCTGAAATTATGTACCACACTGACATACATTCTGAGAGTGCTACGTGTTTCCGTCAATAAAAATAACATCTCTACTAGCAACACCTGCGATATAGAGAACTACTAACTCTCTTGTCTCTGGGGTTTAACTCTCTGCTCACACAGGGTATTAAGAGGATTCGTAATCCTTAAACACGAAGTTTATTCAAATTCTTGTGTTAATAACCCATTTTGGCCGAATATGGATAAGCAAGACCCATAAAAAATTCGTCCCATATGTTTAAACATCTAGCAAATCTTCTTTTATCTCCTAAGTACATGTACAATCTATGTCTAATTAAAACATGTACTTAATGTCCCTAGTTAACCTAATACACATTGGGTAATAACCTCTTTGGATCCTTTCTTGCCTCTTGATACCCGCGGCCAAAAACAACATATATACAACCAAATATTTTCATAATCTTAGTAAATCATGTACAACTATCTTGTAATTAAGGTTGACCACGTGTTAAATAGGAAAACCCATTTGAGCAATTAACTAAAACCTAAAACCACTATATAGGGCACGACTTGGCTTTGGATTAGGACTAAGTGAGCTAACTAGCTCATAAGCCTATATATATACCCATATACACTTAGACACTTAACATTTTCTTACAACTCTTAAACCACATAAACACTCTCTTAAACAAACCACCCTTGTTTTCTTTCTCTTGGTTTCGAATTCCTTAGAGCCAAGACACTATCCACATAAATTCGACATCATTAATATTCAAGATGCTAGGGATTATCCATTTGAGGGTTTGAAAGCCAGAAGGTTCCAGGTTAAGCTAGGATTTGGTTTATACGATTTGAGTCTCCACATAACTACACGACACACACGTTCAAGAAGCTAGGACCCTTGTAAGTGTCATAGCCTACGTTCATATTCAAGTTTCATGTTTGTTTCATGTGTCATAAGGCACGGTTATTATGTGTTAACAAGCTAAACATGGGTCGTTCCTAGCATGACACAACCTATGTCCACGTCTTACAATATACAACATATGTAGACTTGTGTGGTGAACCAAAAGCCATAAGGCACGTAACAAAGATATTGTGTATAAGCATGAATGTTTAAATATGACATGCACACGTAAAATATTTAACCGAGAGGTTTGATAACTTGTTTGGAAACGGAAAACACTTTTCAAGTCACGTATTCATAATACTTAACAACACGTCCGTGCTCATAAAGGATGTGTACACTATAGTATATCAACCTAAGGTTGTTTGAGATATGTCCGAAATAAGTTAGCGAGAAGTTAGTACTTGCTAGCATGTTTATACTTGCTAGAATAAATTTAGTAACTCACTATCATAGACATTACTTCTATCAGAAGTTAAGTACTTAGCTCGCAGAGTTAGTACTGCTAGCATATTGTTAATACTACTAGTGTATTAATATAACTTTTATTGACAATCTGAACTTTCCATGTGTCCAACACGAGCTACAAAAAACTCAAACGAATTGTAACTCACTACTGGGTTGTATGATAACGATCTAACTTAGTAAGTTAATAATGCTAGGCTTAAAAGTTAGTACTTCTAGCAAATTAAGTAACTGGCTAGCAGATTTTAGTACACTAGCATATTGTTAATACTGCTAGTGTATTAATAATATTGTTTTTCCATCTTGAACTTAAGGACATATGGAAACCATAAAACCTAAAATGTATTTTTTGTAAAATAGAGGGACTAAACGTATCAATATGGAAACTCAGGGGTGTAAACGGTAAATATTCTATTTTAAACTATAAGGACTATTTTTGCCAATAATGAAAACCTAAGGGTATTTTATATAATTAAGTGATTTAAATAAACACTTATGGTATCAGACTAGTCATGATATAATACGGATACTTATATAACTAAAGTCACGCGAATGATAAATAGGTGTATTTATTATTAATACTTAAACACCTTGTAAACTTAAAAGTATATAGTCGTACACCTTCCCAAGAGCAAACGAGGAAAACGAATACAATAAACGTGTACACCACCACACAAGTGATAACAGTATATATATAAACTAGCAAATTTATTGTGGTTTATGCATTGAGTCGTTAGCCTAAACTTGTAGACTAAGACTGGCCGTATTTACTTAGGTATTTGACGGTGTGATTCATTCGCCATACTTGGATATAATTATCATTTTCAAGGAAAATTACTAAGGTGAGGTTTTCATAGCCCCAGTTTTATCAATTCTTAAAATTATTAACATCTTTTGGGTGAGAACATGCCTTTGTTTTACAAATTAACGCCAAGTGTACATTTTATACTATGATTACGTGTTTGCCTAAGTAGCAATAACCCACTGAGCCCTTTATCATGAACTGTCAATTACTAGATTGTGAGCGCGAATGTTATAAATAGATCTATTTGGGATTGACATCCCCGTTTGGGTGAGTAGCGCTCACTGTGCCGGTCTGCCGGACAACAAACGTATACCATGTCGGATTTGGGATGTTGCGGGTTAGAACATCATTCATGGGCAAATGTTGGCAATTTATTGCATTCATATACGTCGAGCTTCAGTGTCATGAGCTTAGGAAAACGTAATTACTTTTTATGATGTTTGCATTTGTTGCTTAATCATATACATAGAAAATCTTTGCGTCACTACATTTAGCATACATAAACCTATGATTCACCAACTTTATGTTGACATTTTAAGCGTGTTTTTCTCAGGTCAATAAGGCACAAGGTGCCAAGATACATTGGGGGTCACTCTTTGGAGAGTCAGTATAACGAATTGGGGCGTATTAACATTTTGGACATTTGTTATAAACCGAATCTTTACTTAGGTGTCAATCAATTTTAGAAGCATGAGCTTATGTAATGAACAAGTATTTTGTTAAATCTAATGTATCTTTTTAAACGACACGTTTAGTGGTCGTTCTCATATCTTGTGCTATTGATCTATGAAGTAACGCCCTCGGATATTCAACATTCCGCTGCTACCCAGATTTGGGGGTGTTACAGATTGGTATCAGAGCCAAGGTTATAGAGAACCAGGTCAAAAGTTTTGTCTGGACTATAACCATTTTCAAACACCTTATTTACAAACGGGGTAGCACGAGACAAGACATGTATTACTTATGTTTCATCTACTATATGTGCGTACATAAGCATACACTATTTTAGCAGTTAGTAGCTTTACTAAGTAGCACACATGATTGATATACACGTATATAAACTATACTACGTATATTACTATAAGAGTCTTATAAGTAATACTTATCTAAGTTATTTTTGCTTTTTGCAGTAGTCATGTCTTCTGAATCATCTGCGGTTACCTACACTTCCGTCTACACCGACTCCGAGCCAGGGAGGGTATTTTGGGGAGCCGATGAGGAGATATCTGAAGGAGGTTCTCCATGAGTCATCGTATTAGGATACGATGGACTCCCTATACAGCCGGTAGCCCCACCATCACACGGATTACCATACCAGGCCCCGAGGACCACAAACACCACCATTACCACAGGACGCGAATGATCCTGTGGCCTATGTTCTACAACCACATGACCCTGACAAATTTCCAGAGCCTATATACCCTGAGTAATATTCCATTGTAGGATGAGCAGTTTTCGTTGAGGAGCAGCCCTTACCCACTTTTTTGAATCATGTTGTTTCACGTACTACTGAGTCACCAGGATGTGTTGCTGAGTTGGATCCAGAGGAGTACGAGGACGATGAGTCAGATCCAGAGGATGGTCCGGTTGACTATCCTATGGAATGGGGAGATGATGGAGATGATGATGACGGCGATTCATCCGGGGATGACGCCGATGATGAGGATGAGGAGGAGGAGGAGCACTTAGCTCTGGCCGACTCCTCTGTTGTTGTACCTACGGTTGAGCTTGTTTCACTACCTGAGGGAACAAAGCCTATTACACCACCACCCTCCACTGACATTACTACCACTGGAGCTAGGATTACTGTCCGTCTTCAGGCTTCCATATCCCTTCCACCAGAGGCAGAGATTGAGAGACTTCTAGACATGTCTACTCCACCACCATCACCACTTACCTCACTATCACCACCCTCTGCAAGGGAGCGCCTTGCTAGATTCACGTCCCCATCTGCACATTCATCACCACCACCTGTGCCATCACCATTACTACCATCATCTGGGTGTCTAACCTAAATCCAGACACTCAGGATAGCCTCCACTTAGGCCCTTACTGATGCGGTTATTACCGCATTACCATCACCTCCACTACCACCACTACCACCATCTCTATATGTACCACCACTTATTGATTGTAGGGATGATATTCCCGAGTCCGAGTTGCCGCCTCGCAAGAGGTCGTGTTTGTCTACTCTAGGCTCTAGGTATGAGGTCGAGGAGAGTTCTACTGCTAGACCTACCAGAGGTTGGGGGATATATTATGGGTTTGTCAGCACCGTAGATGCTGAAGCGAGACGACAGGGGATTAGAGAGGTTGGGTATGGTATTAGGGATACTTGGGTGGATCCGGCAGAGGCAGTTCCTGAGATGGCACCTATGACCTTAGGTGAGGTCAATACCAGGGTTACAGAGCTTGCTGAGCTCCATGAGCATGATACACAGGACTTATATGCTCTACTAGATGATGCTCAATAGTAGGACCCAGTTATCATAGCAGGTCAACTTACTTATGGAGGATAGGATAACTCTATAGGAGACCATACTGATTATGGAGGAGGAGGCCTATGCTTCCCGAGAGGCTTGGGCTCACTCAATAGGATTGAGTCAGACAGTCCATCATGAGCTTCAGACCCACCGTGAGCAGGTGTATGCACGCGAGTACCAACTCTAGGCACATCAGATACAGCTACAGTTGTAAGGTACTCTTATTCAGACACAGCACCAGGTACATGAGACTCGCTCCCAGATGCAACAAACTGAGATGGTAGAGCTTCGAGAGACTGAACGTAGGCGTTAGGCATAGATGGTAGAGACTCTCCAAGTGATCAGAGACATGAGGCGAGAGATGGTTGACATGCAGGCCGAGTTGTTAGCACTACGAGA
>BQNB010153459.1:0-15640 GCA_026074375.1 Tanacetum coccineum
CCACATCATGAATCTTTGCAGTGATGGAGCTCGAGTCCTCCTTTTCTACATTACGTTCAACATTACTTGTTGGTGCAAAATTGACTAGGATCTCCTTTATGCTTTAATGATGACAAATAAACGTTCGCAAAACGTAAAATAACAAACGATAGCCAAAATCCGTAAAACCGGATTTTCACTTATGGCGTGCTGCTCACGCGTCAGCTGTGGCCAGCGCGCCACCTGCGAATTCTGTTTTTACAGATTTACTTTTGTCGGCTTTCCTCTTACCCGACACATGTGAAAACTTCAATAAAGGTATGCACATGATAATTGAGCATTTAAAAACACTCCAAATGAGGATTATACTTAGAGAGGAGCAAAAACGAATCCTCCCGTTTTTCTACAAAACACCAACACAAATATTTTATCAAATGCTTCTAGCCAATGCCAAATTTTTTCTCTAAAACCAGTATGATCATGTTTTCAACATACCAACAAACGAAAGTATTCATTTAACCTTAATTCAGATTTACGTTGTTCCTAATCACATAACGGGTTTTAATCCCTTATTGGTCAAACTAAGTCAAATGTCACTTTGCGTAAACGCATCATTTCCCGTTATGGGATATGCTTTACTTAAGATGCAAAGTACTTAGCTTGTTTAGATCAAGATGATTAGTGATCAAATTCATTGTTGATTATCATGGATTAAAGTCTAAATGACTAATTGAGTTTGTGGTAATTTAGAAGCTAATTATACTTTGAATTTTCTCACTTCCTTACCCATAAATGTTTTTACAAACTCACATGTACAAGTCCACACTTCTTCTATACAACCCAATCATTTGTTCACCTTTATTATCCAACAAATGATTTCATCTCTTCAACACACACTTCAAACATCTTCTTCCTAAATAATCCCATAATCACATATGTCCATTCTTTCCTCTCTTATTGGCAATGTGATTATTAACCCAAATCAATCCTTTGATTTCATCCTTATCTTCATCTTCTTCATCATTTATCTTCAAACCTTTTCTACACATAAATATTCACCAAATAATCCTCAAATCTTATCCTCAAAATGCCAACTCACATTCTCTTACACAATGTACTATCCTTGTACTTGTTGTACCTTATGTTCCCTACATTCCAAACAATATATCCCATATCTTTTCAAAACATTCTCCACCACATATTTACTGTTCACCTTCTTCTTTATTGAATTCAAATTTCACACACTCACACACACTTCTTCATCCTCACCCTTGATCAAGCCATTTCGTCAATCCAAGGTCTCACACTCTTTTCTTAACCCTTGGATTATTTCTCAAACTAACGCAACAAACACACTTTAATTTCTACCCTTGATCAAGCCACCTCATTAATCCAAACTCTCTCATTCTCTTCTCAACCTTTGGATTGATCTCTCATCTCAAATAAACACAACATTTCTCACAAACATTCACTTCTCACTCACACAACAAATACACCTCTCTTATCACCCTTGATCTTGTCGTATCACCTATCATACTTACCTCTCTTCTTTGCATCTTCACCCTCTATTTCAAACAAAGATCAAGAGGTTTCCTTATGTCACATCATGACAACCCATACACATCTCATTCATTCTTATCCAACTTGTGCTTAAAGATTTGGAATGAGGTGTGTATGATTTGTGTGTATAAGGATTACCTAAACTACCCTTGTCCAATATCTCTTTTCTCTCTTTTAACATTGGACAAACCAAAAGTCTTTTAAACACTTCACAAACGCTTTTATCAAATGGCTATTTGATTTGGTTGACTTTGAGTGTAAGAATGATTGAAAGGTCAGAGCGTGAAGTACAATTAAGGGTTTAACAAGAGTGGGTAGTTAAAAAGCCAAGAACCCGAAAAATGGTTTCGGGCATTTGGAGCGTTGGCCACGCGCTGACACATGGCCAGCGCACCACTTGCGAAATACATATACCCACTTTGGGTTCTTGGCCTATAAATACCCCCTCTTAGCCTTTGTATTCCTCACCTCTTGTAAACATCATTTCCTCTATTTTCTCTCCTCTAATTCTCTAAGTCTAACACCTTTTGTGTTCTTAATATATTCTTCTATCATCTATTGAAGAACACACATCTCCGTAAGAGAGCCACACAAGTACCTAATCCATACTTGTGTCTGTGTTTTGTCGATGGTCTTCTTTCTCATACCCTTTTTTAGAATCGATTCTCTAGGTTAGGTTAAGACTTGGTTTAATCATCTATCTTTCATTCAATCGATTTGTAAAAGAAGTCTTGAATCCGTGGGGATCAAGCGTAGATCATTGGGGATCTAGTTGGGGTTTATAAAGCTTCCAAGGGGAAGGCTTTTAGAGTTATAGGTTAAGTCGAATCACGGGTATGTTCTTAGGGGTGGATTCTGAGGGCGGAATACCGTAGGTAGTAACTCTTTTATGTGAGCGCCGGTCTTTGTTGAAAGCCGATGGAGCACCATAAGGATTATACTAGTAGAGTATCGGAGTCGTGGATTCGCAACTGGACGTATAGAAGGACTAAACCCCCCTTCCCAAACCAGTATACATCGTGGTGTCTCTCTTTCTCTCTATCTACTCTTTGTTCTCATTGCAAAGTATATTAATGTATCTCTCGACTCTCTACGGTTCTACATTACCGATACTAGTCGACGACACAAGATGCTGTTCCAAATAAATGGAACGCATACTACCATCTTTGTTTTCCTTTCTCTCAACTATAGACACATAAAAGTATCCTTCTTCTGTTTGGCACCCCTCCCTCCTGAACTCAGAAAACCCCGCTCCATATCACTTACATACAACCACCCTTAGATCATCATCACACACTAAACAAAACACGAGATACAACCAACACAAAACAATCTACGAGCCAAACCGATAGGCAGTATTACTATGAAGGCACACGTACAACAAAATAGCCCAGAAAAATAAGACCCTAAAACTTAAGGGTTTATAAGAGTCGAGTACACACACGTCAATCAGATGCAGAAAACAAACCACAGAATGCACTACAAAGATCAATACATTGTTAAGAACAACGCTCGCACCTTCAAAGGTAGTAATAATGATCGCAAATATTAAACCCTAATTCTAAAAGCAAATTATTTATCCGGCATATATCCAAAAAGAATAAAAACTGAAAGAGGACGATGAACTAAAGATTTAAGGAGTAACATGCAAGTGTAAAGATCAATTATAACCAGAGTAATAGTCGGTGACGATTAGATTGGTGAAATCGATTTAAGGTTTATTTGATCCAAAGTCGCCAGAAAAAGGGTGCTTTTTTCGGTTTTTTAAGGGTCTATTTGTAAGCTCTTGTTACCCTTAAATAATTAGTTTGTTGCAGCATTTATGAAACCGGTTACGTTGCATTTTTATATATATACTTTCTTGTAATGATACGCTAATTCCAATAGAGATATATACCTGATTGTTTTGAGATAAAGTTGGGATATGAGACTAGCCAACTAATTAATTGATGGGTCACTGTCCGTCGTAGTAGAATCAATATGATATATGGAATCTTGACCCCAAAGGCTCGAAGCAACAATTATTGATTCAGATTCAGTCGTCACCTTAATTGATTCTTTTGTCTTCATACATTTTCGAGAAGAAAACCATGCTAAAAACCAAAAGTGATGCTATCACTATACTCGACATGTTATGTGTTGGCGAATTAATCTAAGTCGTGAATCAGGATTCAAAAATACAAGTTGGAGTGAAAGTCAAACTCGTCTATGCTTACTTAAAGTGTTATTAGTTATCTTGCAGGTTATTAGATAATAATAAGGTTAATTAAAGAGTAATCCTAGTTATAGTACAATGCGTCTATGTTAGTCTATATATATCGTGAAGGGTACGGCAGTACATTGTACCGAATAAAGTTTTAAGAAATTTTCTTCATTAATAATATACTGCGTGTTAGGCAGTCATATCTTGTTCTTATTTTCTTGTTTCTGTGTCGAGTACATACCTCTTGTGCGTACATTTGATTACCATCAATTGGTATCAAGAGCCAGTAGATCGTGGAGGATGGTAGCTGCGAATTAGGGTTACAATCAGCATCCATTATATGCTCATTACCCTGTGTTGAAGGAGCGACAATTAGAGACCTGTAAATCATCAACTTAGGGATAAATAAACCCTAAAACAAAACCGACTTAGAACCTGTGAACCTGCGGGTTTAAGTCGTGTAATCCCTGATTTATTGGAGTGCGCTAATCAGTGTGTTTGGGCTGATTAGTGGCTCATCAGTGTGTTTAGGCTGATCATCCATTTACAGTTCTATCAACAAGTTGCAAACAGTCGACTGGGCTTTTGATTGCCTCGTAAAAGTTAAAATGTTAGTAGGCTTTATCCAAAAAATCATTGATAGGTCTACGCGTGTTCAACAAGAATTGTGAAAGCTTATCTTTCCGTGTTATAAGGGCTGGATAAATCCTCGTTACAAACCTATTCTCGGTCTAAACAAAGAACAAGGATAGTGGTGGGAGAAAGCTCACAACCGCCTGTAAAGGATACTACTTTGACGTTTCAATGTTCGATATTGACGTCAACAAACTACACCATATGAAGTATGTAAATCGAAGTGCTTCTTGGAATTCATGGAGTCTGGGATGTGGTAGATCCATGCGTATCCGATGCCATGAAGAATAACATTATAAAGGGATTCTTGTTTCAATCGATCCCAAAAGATTTGGTTTTACAAATCGGGAAGGAGATATGGGAAGCAATAAAAGACTGACCGTGTGAAGGAAGCTAGGCTTCAAACCTTAATTATGGAGTTTGAGAATCTGAAGATGTCAGGTATTGCTTCTAAGTCAGCCACGCTTGGAGAAGTCATGTCGAAACACAAGCTGGTAAAGAAGTTTCTGACAAGCCTTCCTAGACGTTTTGTCCATATCGTGGCAGCCCTAAAGAAAGTTTTAGATCTTAAAACAATGAGGTTTAAGGATGTGGTTGGATGATTGAAAGCTTATGAAGAAAGAGTCAATCAAGAAGTTAAGGCAAACGATTCTCAAGAAAAGTTGCGTTATGCTAAGACTAATAATTCCAACAGGAATAGTGACTCAAGCAGAGGAAGAGGACGTGGCTCATATTCTCGAGGTCGTGGTCGAGGTCGAGGTCAAGGACGTGGCCGGGGAAACACTCAAAACCAAGGTCAACGTGACTCCTTGAAAAACCATTCAGATAATCAGCAAAAGGGTAAACAAAAGGAGCAACGCGACCTCTCACACATAAAGTGTTACCTTTGTGATAAGTTTGGACACTTTGTTTCAAGATGCCCAGATCAAAAACAAGACTATGAGGCAAACCTTAGCGAGACACATGAGGGAGATGTGAATCATGAGGAAGGTACGTTCTTTGTGATGAACCATATTCAAGAAACGATTTTCATGAATGAAGAAAAGTACACTCCACCAAAGAGCGAGTCAAATACCGATAAAGATGATGTATGGTACTTTGACAACGGTGGTAATCACATGATAGGTAATTACTCTTACTTTTCTGAATTAAATGAAAATATAACTGGACGTGTTAGGTTCGGAGATGGTTCATGTGTATGAATAAAAGGAAAGGGCTCTATTTTGTTCCAAGGGAAAAATGGTGAACAAAAGTTGCTAAAAGATATTTATTACATTCCCGCGCTTCATAGTAATGTGATAAGTCTTGGACAAGCTACAATATCAGGTTGTGATATTCGTATACGAGGTGATTTCTTAACCATGCGCGATAGTTGTGAAAGTTTGCTAATTAAGTCCTGCGAAGTGCAAACCGTCTCTACCAGACTCAACTAAAAGTTGGGAAACCTTATTGTTTGCAAGCTAACATTGATGAAGATTCGTGGTTGTGGCACGTATGACTTGGGCATATCGGCTTTGGTGCGGTGAATTTGATGTACAAGTTAGCTAAAGGGCTACCGGTTATTAAGCATCAAGATCAAGTATGTGAGTCTTGCATAGTTTAAAAGCAAAAAAATAAGTCATTCTCAAAGAAGGAAACATATAGAACTTCAAGTATACTTGAGATGGTTCATGGGGATATATGCGAATCAATAACTCCTTCCACTGAAGAAGGTATTCTTATATCTTAGTTCTTATCGACGATTGTTCTAGGTACATGTGGTCTTTTCTTTTAAAGCACAAAAGTGACGCGTTTGGCGTATATCAAAGATTCAAGAACGTGTTTGAAAAACGAACGGGTAAAGAGATCATTACATTCCATACAGATAAAGGTGGTGAATTTACATCACATGACTTTAATCGGTTTTGTGACCAAGAAGGCATATTACGAATGTTGACGGCTCCTTATGCACCTCAACAAAATGGAATCGTGGAACGAAGAAACCATACTTTACTCGAGATGACTAGGTGTATGATGAAGGCAAAAGGCGTACCAAATTATTTTTGGGGTGAAGCGGGTTCGACATGCAACATACATAATAAATCGAACACCTACGCGAGCTTTGGTAGGAGTTACACCATACGAGAAGTTTTATGGGGATAAACTGAACCTTGAAGACTTAAAGGTATTTAGATGTGTTGCATGAGAATTGTGTCAAAACACTTGAAGAAACTCGATGATAGGTCGAAACCGTTAGTTTATCTTGGTAAGGAACCTAGTTTAGCAGGTTTCCGGCTTTATAATCCATGTGAGAATAAGATTATTATCAGCGCCTATGTGATTTGTGATGAAAAGAGAGGTTTGAAATGGAAGGCTGAAAGTTCGACTTAAACGGGAAAAGAAGAAGATACTTTCACAGTCATATGGAACGATACGAAAGGGGCTGAATTTCAGCAGCCACTTAACGAAAATACAACGAATAGACCTGCTATAGAGGAGCAGCCTACTCATGACAGCCCACGTCACACAAGTACCGTTCATGTTACAATATCAAGTACTGTTCATGATACAGTACCAAGTATTGTTCATGCTACAGTACCTCGTCAAAACACGCATCAGGTCACTGTTCACAGCCCGCAAACGCCAACTGATGAGGATGATTATGAAGACGATGACATTACTATCCTGATACGACATTCAACCCGCAACACAAGTGATACCGGAACGAGGGTTAGTAATATTACCATACCTTAGAAGTTAAATGTTAACACTATAAACGAGGAACAGAAAAACATGAAGCCAAGTTGACACCGACGAGGCTCAGAAGCAATGAAACCACAGCTTGATCCTACTTGTAAGAATAATACTATGTATAACTCGAGTTCCTCTAATCAAAGTGTTAGTAACAATATGGGTTAAGTGGATTTGTTTAAGATCAAAAGAAACATAGATGGGTTGACAATTATGAGTACCTAAAGTGCCTTTAAGTTTTGGGGCAAAAAGTGCGATGTAACAACACACCGCGAGCATAGATTTTGATGAAGTATGCGCGTCGGTAGCTCGTGTCGAGACAATACGACTATTGATTGATCTTGCGGCCGGGAAAGGATGGAAGATTCATCATTTGTATGTTTAAATGGATTTTCTTCATGGTGAACTAAAGGAAGAAGTGTAAGTCATTCAAAACCGTGAGGAGAATGAATAACCAACCAAGAGAGAGGAGGAAAAAGTATACAAGCTAGCTAAATCTTTGTATGGCCTAAGGCAAGCTCTAAGGGCATGGAACACAAAGCTCGATAATAGTTTAAAGGAGATGGGTTTTCAACAATGTATGCAAGAAAAGGCTGTTTAAAAAGCGGTAACCAATGGAGAATTTATCATTGTCGCGGTTTATGTAGATGATTTATTCATGACTGGGACAAGCTTAGGTTGCATCAATAAGTTCAAGAAAAAGATGGCGTCTTAATTTGAAATGTCAGATCTTGGTGAGTTAACTTACTAATTAGGTATTGAAGTCTCACAAGGAAAGGATTGCGTGAAGATCAAGCAAGAGAGATATGAAAGGAAGATCTTAAAAGAATCTGGTATGGAAAATTGCAATGCAAATTTATATCCAATGGAGAGGGATCTAAAGTTGTCAAAAGTTGAGGATGAGCCAGAAGTTGAAGCTACTTAATATTGAAAAAGTGTTGGGTTTCTTGCGTTACCTCTTGCATAGATCGTCCAGATTTGACTTACTCGGTTGGAGTGGTTACTCGATATATGCAAAGTCCAAGAGAATCACATGCTCGTGCTATCAAGCAAATTCTACGCTATCTTAAAGGTACAACTTCGTTTGGTATTAAATACAATCATAGTAATGACATGAAATTGGTAAGATATAGTGATAGTAGTCACAATGTTGACATTGATGATGAACGAAGCACTATTAGACATGTTTTCTACCTTGGTACATCGCCCATTACAAGGTGCTCACAAAAGCAAACTACCGTGGCATTATCTTCGTGTTATAAGCTGGATCATAGGCAGCCATCAGCTTGACGTGACTATGAAGAAGCCAAGTTTGACTTAGGGAGTTATTGGTGGAAGTGACAGGATTGGAAAGACAAAAAGTGATAATTAGGGTTGATAACAAATCAGCGATTGCAATATCAAAGAACCCGGTCTTTCATGGAAAGAGCAAACACATCCACACTCGATATCACTTCATTCGATGATATGTGTGATGAGACGCAGCAGGTTATAAGTTGAGCATGTATCACGGAGAGAATGCAAGAGCAGATCCATTGATGAAATCCTTGCGCGATAGAAGGGTTCAAAAGAGATGACGATCGTTACTTGGTGATCAAGAATCACCCTCTTATCACTTAGAAAGTCAGGGTGATGTGGCGAATCTAATCTGGAGTCTTGAATCTGGCCTGCAGCGTGATCAGGATTCAAGAATAGTTAATACAAATAAACCGGTGAAAACGTTTATTTCTAGCTACGATCTTAATACTAATGTTTTGTGGATAACAATTAAATAAAACCGCGTTAAAGTAACCTTACCCAAATCACACACCATTGTTAATATCAACTCTTACCTTTCTTTTTTTAGAAATACTTATAATTATAAGTAAATAGTTTAAATACTACTTACATCATTCATGACATCATCAAATACAACATATCTCAGGGTAATCTTACAAGATTACATATGATCTCTCAAGATTTTGCATATTAAAATTCGGATTTGGTTACTGTTGTCGGTTCCATTGAAGAACATTGTCGGTTCCTTTCTGCAACAGAACCGGCATAACCGGGCTATAGTGTAGTTTTTTGGCTATAAATACCAAGCCATTTCTCATGTTTTACTTACCCATTTTTCAGCATTTCTTTCTCTAATCTACTGATCATCATCTTCTCTTTAGTTCTTGTTTAGTTTTCTCTAGCATTTGTAGGTAATTTCTTCAAGGAAGAAATTGCCAAACACCCCTTTGAGACGATCAAGCTCCAAGTACCTTGTTTCGCATCTCCATTGCATTATCAAGATCATACTACTGATTCTTGTACATCATATAGTAGTTGTAGTTGTTCTCATCCTCATTGTAAATCAAGTGTCTTGGTGTTGGTGTGATTCTACCTTGTAAAGAATCCGGTATCTAACTTTGTACCGTTAAAAGGAGTAAGAGTGAGGCTTCTCCGCCGGTTAAAGGAGATTGGTGACTAGTGTTTACGAACTCTCGAGTAGGTGACTCGGGGAATGGAGTAGGGCAAAGAAGGTGTCCTTATAGCCGAACCACTATAAACAATCGTGTCTTGCTTAAATCTCTCAAACTCTTTACTTTCTTGCATTACATTTATTTACTAACCAAAACATCACTATTGTGCAAACTTTACATAAGATCATAACAAAATTTTGAAAAGTAAATCTTAAAACAAGAAAACTATTCAAACCACACCCCCTTTCTAGTTTTCCACAAAGAATACAAGTTGGAGTGCAAGTCTAACTCGTCTATGCTTACTTAACGTGTTATTAGTTATCTTCCAGGTTATTAGATAATAATAAGGTTAAATAAAGAGTAATCCTAGTTATAGTACAACGTGTTTATGTTAGTCTATATATACCGTAGAGGGTAAGGCATTACATTGTACTGAATGAAGTTTTTAAATAGTTTCTTCATAAATAAAATACTGCGTGTTAGACAGCCATATCTTGTTCTTATTTTCTTGTTTTACCTGCTGTGCGTACGTCTGATTACCATCATTATGTTACATAATGCATGTCTAAATTAATTTATACTTGTCATAATGATATGTGAATATTGATTTAAAATCTCTAGGTAAGAGGTGTTTTTTACCCTTCCATAACTTACTGCAGCGTATGCAAGTAAATGAGATCCTATTTCGCTGCAAGTAAATGAGATATCCTATTTTCACGAGACTTCTTTTTCGGGAAATCAATTTGACCTCCAGTTTCTGCAGATTTTATTGCTAAAGATAGAAAGACACGCAAAGATACAATACAGCAGTTGGATGATATGTACCCGCCAACAAGTAACCTTTAAAACACTACTTTTTATGTCGCAACTTCCAAGATATTCACATTACGAGTTTATTTTAACCGAACATGTGAACCATGCTACTATCAAGTACTTTGTATACTAAATAAACACTACATGAACAAGCGTAATATACTCAAACACTATGAGCTCCCAAGCTAACATATGGTCCATTGTTCTTCCCGCTACACGTAGCGATAAACGCTTCTTCAATCGCCGACTTCTCAACCATGTTATTGCATATGTTTGCAAAGGCTCGCATGTGCTTCATGCCGTATTGAGTTAGCAACCCACAATGTCTCTCAAATAACCGAGCCTTCAACACAACCAAATTCAATTAGCAAATAACAAACTCAAGTAAGTTGAAAGTATATAGTTTAATCTAGAACTGGCACGCACCGTAGACTTCAAACATTCCCAGTCATCCACTAGAGGTTGCCCGCTACCTCTCGCTGAATGGAGGATTGACCGACCATTTTGTGGTCCAAAAAGAAGCACCCCAATCATGTCTATGCTACTATCCAAATGGCCCCTGTGCGTCAAAGTCTCTGTTATCTGCTTGAATACCTCTGCTCTTTTTGATTCCGTTGATTTCTTGTACTGAAGAGACGAGGGGGGAAAAAGTGCCAAAATATATACCGATTAATATTCAATAAGCTTACGGAATTTATTTTTTAGTTTCTTTATCTACAAACCAATGAAATAAATTATTTGAAATAATCAATAATTCATGAGTACTTACTCTTTGCCATAAGAATATAAGATCAGCATCTCTTTGATCTACGCCATTCATTTTCTTATTAAAGGGAATCTGGTTGGCCGGGAGGTTTACAGTTTTCGAATCAAATCCTTGATACAAATACACCTTCTCGGGTTTAATTTTTTTAGTACCATATTCCATTACATGTGAACCATTATTGTAAGTATCGAGATTAGATGTCCTTTCCTTCACCTGCGCACGAAGTTGTACCAATTTAAGAACAATCATTGATACTACCGAAAACATAGCTAGATTAACTCTACGGTTGGTCTCAGCCATACCTTCTTGAATTGTTGGTCAAGTGTTTCTTTCTTCAGGTTATGTGTCTCGCTGGTGAAAATGACCCACAAATAGTTCAATTAGGATTTAACACATATACCAAGTAAGGAACAAATCACACATGAATCATTTTAGCTCGAGACAAAACCCAAAAAAACTAAAGTCCATGTTAGTGGAGATTTAACTAAAAGATAAAGGAGCCAAATAAAAACACCTGTCTTCCATCCAAGCAACGCTATATAGGTCTCCCAGGCAAGTTATATACTCAGGTGGAGGAGAGGGTTCCATTCCTGGACAATACGTTCCATAACTATTCTCTTCCGCGCCCGATGCAGTAGTAGCATACACGTTAATATCTTCGGGTAGTATGCCTTCAAAGATGCTTCCACTTTCACATGCTTCTAAGTATATAACCTACATAATTTAGTTTTCTTGAGATATATGATCATAGAATTTTTTTTGGAAATTACAAAATTTGTAGGTATGCGTTACCATCTCTTTGTATGTACCCATTTCATGTTTCTTTTTCAAGACCTCAACTAAGTCTTTCGCTACAAGATAAGGCGTGTTCGGCATCCCTATGATATATTTAGACTATATTAGCTACATGATTACAACTTTTTTAGTTGTCTTATTGAACTTGATTCTTGATTAATACTTACCGAGCACACCAGGGCCTCCGTGATCAGAGTAATAAAGAAAGATCCGATCTTCTGGTTTGCTATCAACAACTTTTCCAGTTCCACCTTTAACTGCCTCTTTATCACCAAGAAGGATGGCAAACAAGTTATCTACGGTAATATCCTCCCCCGTGTAGTCCTGCACAATTACCATTTTTTTAACCGCACGCATTTACCACTAAAGAGACGTACTTTTTGTTAATGAATTATGATCACTTAGCATATTTGTTTTTAGAAATCGGTAGCAGACCTTTGGTACACCAGCATAAACGTCTTCACCTTCAGGGTGGTTGATAATAACACCAGGTCTAGGATTCATCTCACTAGAGGCAATATCATCGTACATGAACACAACTATATTTTCATCTTTCAAACCTCCTTTTTTGAGAATTTGATAAGCATGACAAACATCCGCCTGTGGTGCACAAATGGGATTATTATTAGGAAGGTGAATCAACAAATGTAAATGGTGTGCACTCGTGCATTAGAAAATGGCAACCCACGCCTAATCCTATGCCACTCACGAAAATCCTGAAGTACCATATGATTTGTACTAAATTTTCACCAAAAAAGGTACTTGGATTAGATATTATTAAATTCAGGAAGACAAACATACAAAGCCATAACTAACTAGATAAGAGCCCAACAGGTTTAGGCTTCGACAGGAAAAGCGAAGCTTTGGAGTTGTCTATGTTTTATCTATGCTCATCCTAGAAATCCTAATGATTTAGAAAATCATCTTTCAACCAATCAATTGTTCTCATTACTCCATCTATTTTCAATTCACGGAGTAGAGTTACATGTTAACATCACTTATTTGACTGCAAGTTACGAATAACAGATACATTCAAGAAGTTACTTTTCAAGTTTAAGAGAAAATTACGGTATTAGACCAAAATAGAAAGGCTTTGAATGTTGTAGACTAATTTTTGGGGTTTCGAATTTGGACTTTTGGTCTTTGTATGAAAAGTGTCTCGTCATTAAATTTTATTGAAAAAAAATAGTTTCCCTCTCCTCTATTTGGTCGTTAAACTTACGAGGATGACGTGGAGTGAGCAGGAAAAAAATTGCAAATTCGAAAACCCTCAAAAATTGGTCTATAACGTGCAAAGTCACTTTATTTTAGATAGTCTCTTGTCGTAATTTTCCCTAAGTTTAATCCTATATTCATCACATCGATATGTGAATAGTCATTTGTATGTTGTATTCACCCCACAATTTTTTAGCCAATGTGAACAATATGTTTTATAATGCAATTCAATCAATTAGTACTAGTTGACGGCAAGGACGTAACAAAGGCCCTAGGCAGAAGCTAAGAGCATACACAATCGTAAAGCTTTTTATAAGTCTATAAGCTTGCATAATCATTAATTTATAAACCTTTTGATGTTATAAATCTATGTTCACTGTGTATAAACTTTTTACAACTCTTTAAATGATTAATAATAACACTTGTACTAGATTATAAGGAGGTTCAAGAATATGAACCTATTCATGCAACATGCATATTAAACAAATGATCACTATGATTAAAATTAAGATTAGGATCCTCTCGAGTTCATTATGAATATGAGATGTAATGTTATGTTTCTTGTGATTATATATTTAAATTAAATTAATATAAATGTTTTGTAATGATTATTTTAATTAACTTGAGAAGATCCTAATCCGTAAAATTAAATAATAAAATAAAGCTTTATTTAGGTTCTGAACCTTTTGATTGAACCTTTTGATTAAACTGGCATACTGGATGCCTTTATATATGTGAAAACTAAAGATGAGATTATTTATATAACATATCAACTCTTAAAACAAATATACATAATATATTATAATCCGTAAGATATAGCTTAACTAAACATTACTCTCGGCTAGGGGTGCAATCGAGTCAAGCCGAGCTCGAGCTTGACAAGGCTTGAGCTTGGCTTGAAAAAAAAAATAGTAAGCTTTGAGCTTAGCTTGATAGCTCGTCAAGCTTTAACCATATAGGCTTGAGCTTGGCATGAGTAGGATTCGATTAAAGCTTGAGTTTGGCTTGAAAAGCTTGAATGTATACAAAATTAATGTATTTAATAGCCAAACGCCCAAACTCATCAATAAACATATGCAAAAATTAAAACAAACAAAAACCATAAGTGAAAAACAAGGTAAATTCATCAAAACATTGATAAAACTAACAATAACATTCTCGTACCAAAGTCCAACATTAAAATGAAACATAAGCCAAAGTACTAATTAATGTTCAAACGTACAAAGTATTTCAACAAAAACGTACATTAGTCAAAGTACTAATTAGTTTTTGATTAGTTTTGGCTAATGTACTCAAAAGTCAAAACTAAGTATGAAGAATACAAAGCACTAGAATATAAATCGTTAGACTAATTAGGGTTAAAGGTCATTTTAGAATATATTATTCATTTATTTATGAAATAGGTCCTTACAATTAAGTTAATACTTAAATTACCCCTTAACTACTTATATGAATTTATTATATATTAAAACTTGATAAGAGCTCGAGCCGAGCTATCAAAAGCTTGAGCTTAGCTCATTATAAGTTTCGAGCTAATTTTTGGGCTTGAGCTTGGGCTTGAGCTTAATAAAAGTTTGGCTCGATCGAGTCAAGCTCGAGCTCGAGTTGCTTGATAAGCAGCCCTACTCTCGGCCACTTATAATAGAATTTAAGTTGAAAAATTCAGAACATAATTGTTTAATTTTATTTTTTAAAGTTAATACCGAGACCCCAAAGATATTAGGATGTATACATTTTAAGGCCCATTGCACACATCTTACACGCTTGTATACGGCTCTAGTGGATGGTTAATTATAGTCCTAAGCATATGATTATCAGAAGAATTCAAATAATCAACTCAACATCTTAGGCATACTTAATTTCACAAACTTTACTCTTATAAATCAAATTACTAACTTGTTAATAGTAATTCTAAAGGTATATATAATTAGCAAACAGGTAAAAGGGGTTTTCATGTTCAGGGAAGGCGAACCTTTTTGACTTATATGTACACGGCTTCACCGGGTTAATCCCTAGACCCGACCCTTCCTAAAGGTATACGTACTTAGCAACTCCTATAAATAAATAGTGACTAATTAACCTGGTGCCTATAATTGCCGTATCCATTCGAACCAGCTACAAGTACAGCCCATCTCGTGCCATTTCCCATCTGCTCATCCAGCTCGTCTTCAAGGTCCACAGGTGACCTTATGAGTGGGTCCCACCTCCACCCTCCACGTGTTGCAGCTCCGGCTGGAAGAACCACCACCACCACCACCACCGTCACTAATACAAGTATCATGCATATAACACGAGTCATGATCGCCATAAACAGTCTTATAGATATATTAAAAGTTTAGATAACTAAGAGTAGGTCTATAAAAAGAAGAGGTTTATAAGTTGTGGCATGCAATTCAAGAAGATAACACCTGTAAAACATGTGGTCCCAAAAGCATGAATGAATGCCAGGTGGGGTTTTTAATTCATGAACCCGTGAGTCCAAAATGAACCATATGC
>BQNB010153460.1:0-11537 GCA_026074375.1 Tanacetum coccineum
AACCCCTACCGCTCCAAGTTGTAAGTCATGTGTAGTGTAATTTTCTTGTGAATCTTGAGTTGTCATGATGCGTAGGCTATGACTTTCTCCTTTTGCATCAGAACCGCGCCCAACCCCTTGTGAGAAGCATCACAGTAAACCAAAAAGTTTTCACTACCTTCGGGTAAAGCTGTCACACCCCACCAAGGCAAAAACGTGAGGTGTAACATATTAATAAACATCACACAAGGTGATAGATAAAAAACACCATACATGATTTAATAAAAGTAAAGTTATCAGAATTACAACATCTTCAAGAGCAAATTTAAAAGTACATGAAACATCATAAGTTGTTTATATCCGAACATAGATATTCAAAAGACAAGGTTCTTGCAATTATGTAGACGTCTTGATAATAACTGAAAACACGGCTCTAAGTTTCCACCTTGGGAACGTCACCTGAAAAGCATGATAAAGCAGTCAACTATCGAAATAGTTGGTGAGCTCTCAAGATTATATACACAAAATGTAGTTTTAGAAAAGAGTAGATGTCCGATAAAAGTTTGCCCACTCAATGGCAAGTTACCAAAAATCGTTGTCCAAACCAAAAATCAATTTCCAAATAAGTTAAGAGTCCAAAACAAATCAATGTATATGTATGCTATAGTGGTTATGCGAGGCACTACTTAAACGTATTCAGCCTAACTGTTCCAACATCAAATCAAGTTCTAGTTGTATAGTGTGGCACAAACACTTAGTACTATGCACCCTTGTGCGGGGAGTGAGGAGGGGCTAATCTCCTAATAGCGCTATCCATAAGTACTAACGTCTTAATCCCGTTGAGGAGGAAAGTAAGTTAAAAGTAGTGGCGAGTTCCAAGCATACAACAACATACATATTAAGTTCAAGGTTCCAAGTTTAACATGTTTCCAAATTCTAACGAGTTCAAATCAGAGTTCTATATGTTCAAAACAAGTTCAAGTTCAAATGTGCTCAAAGATTAATTACTTAAAAGTAATTGCATAACAAATGACACATCAGGCTTTCCACCCCAAAACATTTAAAACATGTAATAAAATATGCAAAAAAGAGGGGGATGTGAGAAACTCACCAAATGGAGATACCAAGATGAAAGTAACGAAGAAAGGCGGAGATGACAAAATCTCAACCGCGACCTATTAATAATAATAATATATTATTAATATTCAATTATGTAAAATATGCAACTCATTGTAATTACGTTATATGCATGTCGATTCGTACATTAGGAATCCACGAGACTACACTTCGCTTTTTATTTCCATTGGTTATCCATTTTCAGAAAATTGCGCCGTTTTACTAGCAACTAGTTATCGCTTAACGACTTGCCAAACGACCTCAACACTTGCTTATACTCCATCTCTAGGTTCCTATGTATATTGACTTACTACTATGTTTGCCCCAAAGATTTTAAGCAAGTTTTACCTTTCGTAAATACTAGCACACTATAACTAGTTTAAAACAGGCCTGCAGAAAGTTATCAAAAGTTTGGCAACAGAAGGCACCCTTAAACATTTTATAAAAATCTGAAACAACTACAGGAGGTCACACACATCATGTACAATATCCAGTTTAAATTTCGTCCAAAAATATTAAGTTTTGACCCGCCTGCTCACAGCATCTTTACAATCGAATTTCTGGACAGCCTACACAGTTTTAACACTTAATCTTGTACAAAGGTTTTGACTAACTTTTACATCTTAAAAATCGACGAGGCCTAGTTCGTTTGAAAGTAGACTCGAAGTAGATAACTTTAGGGTCCTGAAAACCTAGAAAATCTTTTGGCATGACCAATATTATAACATCGCAAAGTTGACCCAAATTCGGATATAAAAGCTGTCATTTTCTGAAAATTGCCGAAACCATTTCCTAACTAGAATCGGCCATAACTTTTTCGTTTTTAAGAGTTAAGCTCTTATTTTATACCAAAACGATCATTGGAACGACCTCTACCATTCTAGACACTAAAATCTTGGTTCTCAACACACTAAACCCGCTGATTTTTAGTCCAAACTTTCTGCCCTAATTAAAGGTTATAAAACCCTTTCAATACATCATTATTTTGCACCAATTTCATATCTCACAATCTCAAACTAACCTATACTTTCATCTAAACCTAATTAACCATCCTCAATCATCACATGCATCCTAATCAATGGATTCCCAATTCACCAAAACTAACATGCATGTATGTAATCTTTTATAACTTTAAAAGTAAAATAAAAAGGATGAAAAAAATAGCTTACAATGAAATCAAAATAGAAGAATGACGAAGACAACAATAAACCCTTGGGGGTTTATGTTTGGCCGAACACAATAGGGACCCAAAACGAACCCAAAATCAACTTTTGTTATTCCAATCTTGTTAAAAACACTAAATCTTGCTCTCTTGCAACATTAATTATACCCAATTTGATCAAAACCCAAAAATTAAGAATCTAGTAAAAATCAAGAATTTGAGTAACTTGATGCATGCTTGATTTTTATTTGAAAAGGATGATGGGGGTTTAGTTTATTAGTGATTTGGGATTAAATGGAGGTGATTTGGGGTTGAAAAATTATGATTCTTGGTGTGTTCTTGTGTGCTCCGATCGAACAGAAAGAAGGGAGAGAAAAGAGTCGTTGTTTTTGTGTTGTCTGTGTGTTTTATGTATTTATGAAAGAGGGAAAGAAATCTTATATACATAGAAACTATCTAGGATGTATCGACTAATAAAAAAAATTCATAAGGGATGTTTGTTTGGGTTTATAACCGGCCTCCCCCTTTGGGGTGGGCTTGGTTGGGCTATTTTGCTTAATTAATTTTTTATACTACATGTTTTATCGGCCCAATAACTAATCTAGCTCGTTACTTGTTATAACAACACGATTTTTAACGCGGTTTCGGCCAAACGCGAATAAAAAGTGAAAAATAATTAAAATAAATTAAATGAGCTCTCATGGCTAAAATATGACATTTGTTGATTCTCGATCGATAAAACGGATAAATATCCAAGCTCGACTCGCGAATAATTAAAACGGCGATTTTTTTACCAAATCGACTAAAAATAATAAAATAAATTTTATAAAATCAGGAAATAGAATTTATAAGTTCGGAATAAATAGCGACGAGAATATGAGTTGCATCAAAACCAAGCGTCAATTGCTAAAGAAATTAATCACATAAAAAGTGAACTCCCATAACTTATAAGAAGTCAAGTATGAACGTTGCTTTCGGTGTACTGATCTCAAAATTAACGGATGGTCACAGTTTTTCCCGCTGTTAAAGGGAATTTCGTCCCAAAATTTCTGTTGATCGTGCTAAGTCGCAGCGCGTGAACAGTTGCGGATACTTGCGCTTCATCTCGTCCTCTCATTCCCAAGTGAATTATGGTCCTCTCCGGGAATTCCAACGAACTTTTACAATAGGAATTCGTCTCTTTTCACTCTTGACCTCGAACTGTCCATTGAAGAGAGATTTTCCATATGGTTCTTACAACAAAATAAACAGTTCTCGTCAATCTTGACTTCTCTAAGTACGTGCAAAGTTTTTACGTCAGCGAGGCAATTTCTTCAAGTTGTTGACAAAAACGTGAAATAGTCTTGACTCCCGACAAAGTTTCTTGTGTAAGCGCAGCCGATAAGCTACCGGACCGACTCGTTCAACAATCTCGAACGGTCCCACGTATCTAGGAGAAAGCTTGCTTCTCTTACGAAAACGTACCATGCCTTTCCTAGGCGACACCTTGAGTAGTACCTTATCACCGACACTAAACTCTAACGGTTTTCGCCGATTGTCGGCATAACTCTTTTGGCGCCCGCAATCTAGCAAATTACAGTTCATGATAAAAGGGCTCAGTGGGTTATCGCTACTTAGGCAAACACGAAATCATAGTATAAAATGTACACTTGCGTCCTATTTGTAAAACAAAGCATGTTCTCACCCCAAAGATGTAAATCATTTAAATAATTGTAAAACATAGGGCTATGAACTCACCTCTGTAGGTAGTCCTCTGAATGATAAATATATCCAAGTATAGCAAATGAATCACACCGTCAAATACCTAAGTAAATACGGCCAGTCTTAGTCTACAAGTTTAGGCTAAAGACTATAAGATAAAACTACAAATATCTTTGCTAGTTTTATATGTATTGTTATCTACCTTGTGTGGTGGTTGCATATGTTTATTTGTCTTGTCTTTACGGATGGCTCTTGGAACGTATAAGTGTTGGTTAATAAATATCCATATTTATTAAGTCCAGTTTTTAACTCGTAAAATACCTGAATAATATATAACGCGTTCGAATTCGTTAAGTGATATTAAAAATCACTTTCGTTTATAAAAATACCCTTAGGTTCTATTAATTTCAAACAGCCCCTAGTTTTACGAAATATATACTATTTACATTTTAAACCCTTAAGTTTTCACTTGTACACTTTTGGTCCTTCAACTTTACAAAATTACCCTTTTGGTCCTTATACTTTCAAAATTACCCTTTTTGGTTTTAGAAGTGTTCAAAACAGTCCCTAGACTTTGAAAAATCAAATTTTGGCAGTTTTAACCCTCAAGTTTGCAAATTGACACTTTTACTTATACCCCTTAACTGTAAAAATCGCATTTTATAAGCCCAATTATGATAAGTCTAACAAGTGAATTAGGTTCATTATGCTCACAATAAGCATTTAAGTGTTTCAGTCTTATAAATCAGACTCAGATGAGCTTATTTAGGCTTATTGGACCTTATTAGGCCCGTTAAGGTCCAATAAGCATTTAAAAGGTCCAATTAAGATTTAATAAGCACATAAGCTCTTATTTGACTTAATTAAGCTTATATAAAACTGTTAAGCTAAAAAATAAGCTCGGGTGAGCTTATTTAAGCTTATTCGAGCTTATTGGGCTTGATAGCCCAATAATCTTAACCCAAAAAGTTGTAAAAGGTTTTTACCAAGTAATCCAACTTATTTTATAGACTTGATAAGCACTTTTGGGTCTGTTTTCTGTTTAGCTTATTCAATAAGCCAATAAGCTCGTTATTGGGCTTTATGGGTCCAATAAGAACCCGATAAGCCCTTTTAGCCTTTAGGCTTATTCACTTAAGGTCCATTAGCATTTTCCAAGTTCATTAAGCCCATTAAAGTGTATAAGCTCACCAATAATCTATTTAGGCTTATTGTGGCTTATTGGCTCTCGTTTGGACTCGGTAATGGGCTAACAAGCCCATTAAGGGTTCGGTTAGGATCCCTAGAGCTTTTTATGGTCCATGTAAGTCCAATAAGCATGGTTAGCCCCTTAATAAGCTCATAGAGCTTATTAATAAGCCACGGACTCTACTTTCGTGGTCTGATGGGCCTGTTGGGCTCCCATAGTGGGCTGTCAAGCCCAAGATGACCCGCAAGTGGTCATTTGGTTTACTTATTAGTTTTTAGGGCTCTAATCCTTTTGTTAAGCACTCGTTAAGATTTATTAACCACGATTAATCACATGCATTCGTCCTAATTGCTAGTGTACGCGTTCCCAAGCCAAGCCATCACGTTTCTATGGAAAGTTAACGCATAGTTTTCGTGTGTTTAATACAAACGAACAAATGATCACCATGGTTCTCATTCTAGCATTTTAAATGAAATGTTTAAGCCTTAACTCGATGTTTCATCACGTTTTATACACGTTGTATATACTAGCACCATACAAGATCAATCTACGTATAATTAATGTGCGTGAACCATGCATGAGTCGAACCATGCATGAGTCGAACCATGCAAGCTCATGCCCATGTAATTTGTCACACAATATTACGTGACTTATATAACTAGACATGCAAACAAACGAATAAAGAAATGACATGAATGGCTTAATTCGACTTACAAGGGTCCTAGAGACTTGGTTCGAGTATTGTAAGACAACACAAATGCGTTTACACCCAAACGTGTATAAACCCTAAGCTTCAAAGCTTTGTATACTTGAATCCTTAGCTCGTATACCTTCCTATGAGCTTGTATGAAAATCTTAATGTTACTTGTATCCTTGGAAGCAAATGTGGGAGCGTATGGGTTCGGTTATTTTATAACCCGAATGAAAAAGGAAAGTATGAGTATGATTAGCTTTTTGAGAGATTGTAGGTTTTAGGAAATGTGTTAAGTGACAATGTGAGTGAGTATTTATAGGCTCATGACTTAGTTAGCTCTCTCTAGTCCTTGTTTAACCACAAACGAGCCATAAGTAGTGGTTTTTAGGGTTTCTAGTTAACCTCACATTGTATTATGCTAAACCACTCAAGTACCATTCTTAATTACACAATATTGTACAAGATTTTCTAGATATATAAAATCTTATGGCTTGTGTGTGTGATTTGATCTTAGCCAACGGCAATCCAAAGGACAAAATAGGTCAATGGTTAATAACCATAGTGTATAAGCTTAAAGAGACAATTAGTACAAGTTTAATTAACATGGTGATGTAACAAGTACTTTAGGATTCATCAGGGATTTTCTAGTTGTTATTAAGCAACATGGGATGAATTTGTGTTGGGTAATCTAACCCATATTCGGCTCTAGTGGCATTGTTAACATAAAATTATATAAATATGTGGTTTACGGACAAAGTGTGTATTGGTTTGAGTCTAGGTAAGCCTAGGTATTTCCGATGTGTGTCTAAATGTATTTTATTGCGAAACGTAAGCCTTTTACATGACCAATAAAAATTAAAACACGCAAAGTTAATAATTATCTTCCTAATAATTATATAACACTTGATTGACGTAAACTTTAATTTATTTGATGACCGTTTACATTGTATGATTATTTCTAGTCTACGCGATTTAGCTTAAAAGTTAAATTAAAAGTAAACGCGTATCGGACCAAAATAAATAGTGACGAATAATAGGAGTCGTAAAATGACCTGAAATTGAGAAATGTTACATTAAGATCCTTAAAAGGGTCGGCCCAGTGGCATACACACTTGAGCTTCCTGAAGAACTCAGTAGTGTCCACAGTACTTTCCACGTTTCTAATTTAAAGAAATGCCTATCTGACGAATCCCTTGTCATTCCAATGAAAGAGCTTCGGCTTGATGACACACTCAATTTTGTGGAAGAACCAGTAGAAATTATGGATCGAGAAGTCAAACAACTAAAACAGAGTCGTATTCCTATAGTCAAAGTAAGATGGAACTCTAAAAGAGGACCAGAATTTACGTGGGAACGCGAAGATCAAATTCATGCCAAGTATCCACATCTGTTTTCAAACACCACTCCGACATCCAACTAAATCCTGGACAGATTTACAGAGAAGCGCGGGTTGGGTGCTTCCTATAACAACCCACAATTTTCATCTATGTAATTATTCATCTATTAAATTAGATGCAATTTTCATCAATGTAATATCTACTTATTAAATTAAGTCCAACCATTTTCACGGGAAAATTTTTTACTTTATTCATTCCAACTATGTAACGTAACTTACATAGCAAAGTAAACGAGCTCACGCAACAACCAATGCCAACTATAAATACGTTTATATCAAGTAAACGTCCTAATATGTCAAGTCTATGTTCTAATATCATTTTTACCAAATACGTTATCAATATAACATACCAATTACAACGTTATTTCAAAACAAGCATTAAACGTTAATGTTTATTCCAAAAACCCTAATTTCATGTTGAAACAAGTGAACAAATGTTCAAGTCTTATGTACAAGTATCATAGCACCACATTTGAATATCTTTTCCCCCATAAACCAAGTTACAACCTTCTAAAGCAGAATGTACAAACCAAATATGCATGAATTTTCAAACTAGCTCATTTTTCCTCCAAATTCATTCTAGTTTCTTACCACCACTTTAACACAAGGTACAAAACTCAATGCACAACTCCTAAACCCTAAACCTAAACCATAATTCGTCCTAAAATCCTAATCTTAACCCTAAACCCTAAACAAAACCCAAAACTAGTCCTAAACCTAGACGAAAACCCTTGAATCCTAAACCTAAAATTCCTAACCTAAAACTAAGCTACTCACCCTATCCACCACACTTAAATCACCACCACTACTAGCATACTTAGCACCTCAAGCTATCCACCTCTAGCCAACCATCCAGCACCTCCATCACTTCCCTATGGCCGCACCAATTACTCGCACCATTTCCTTGTGCAGTCGTGCGCGAGATCGAGCGCGCGAAGCTTCCACCAATTCAAAGCAAATATACCAGCTTCAAGAGCGCGCGAGCGCAGCGCGATAATAGGAAGCGACGGAGAGCACACAACACACACACTCAGCTACTACCCTTAGACACCACACTAAGAAAACTTGGTCACCAAGGGTGTTCGTCCCCTATAAATAGCTGAGACCACACAAACTCTCATTTCATCCTTAAAACTTATTACCATCTAAAAGCTATAATCCAAGCCATGTCCTAGTAGTGAAGTGAAGTCCCTAGATCAGTTAGAAGCCAAGGAGAAAGAAGGAGAAGCTCTAGAACTTGTCACAAAGTCATACGAACCAAAAACCCCTATTTCGACCCATTTTCAAGTTGTAAGTTATTCTACTCGTTCAATAAACTTTTTCCTTGTTTTAAAACTTTCATAAGATTTGTTAGATCCTATGTAAACTCTTGTTTAAGCCATTGAACCACAAACCCATGCTTTTTGGTTTTCTTAAACCAAACGTGCCCATTTTGATCTTTCTAGTTCACAAGCTCTTTCTATAAGCTATAAGCTCGTAAACTTAACTTATTTTAGCTTATTCTAATAAGCCATAAGCTGCAAACTCTGTGGGGAGATACATGCTATAAACCATGAATACAAGTGTTTTCCAACTGTATGCTATCCTGATATATTATTGCCTAAGTTTGCTTTTACTGCCAATATTTCTTAATCAAGAACCATTAGTCACTTGCGAGTGAATATGAATATTATGGATAGATCTATTGGGGGTGACGACTCCCGTTGGTGTACCCGTACATGGGGTAACCAAACGCACTATATTTGAGAACCAAGGATAACTTTGGAAAGTTACCTTTCCTTAAGGACATTTGTTCCTTCAAGTCGTTAAATTGACTTCGGATAATAAATGTTTGGTTGCAGGAGTCTTAGGGGCAATAATACTGTTTTCCCATGATAATTGTATTCGTTGCAATTATTACCACTTATGATGACTTGTATTCAAACATTTCATTACAAACACTGTGAATTTCACTCAACCGTTGTGTTGACCATTTTAGCATGTTTATCTCAGGTAATTGAGCAATCTATGGCACGGAGTGGCATTGGACATGAGGACGTCCAAACCTGTTATCATTCAACTTTATGTTTTGAAATGTATTTTGGGACCTCTTTTGTAAAAACTCTGATGAATAATGAATGATAACTTATCTTTCAAAAACGTCTCTTTTGAGTCGTTTTCTATTATTGTGACTATGATTCATGAAGTAATACCCCAGATTAGCTTCTGCTGCTATATGTCAAATATGGGGGTGTTACATACTTCATGAATCAACAGTCATAATCATAGAAAACGATTCAAAAGAGACGTTTTGGAAAATTTAGTTATCATTCAATATTATTTCAGAGTTTTACAAAAGGAGGTCCCAAAATACATTTAAAACATAAAGTTTGAATGATAACAAGTTTGGACGTCCTCAAGTCCAATGCCACTCCGTGCCATAGGTTGCTCAATTACCTGAGATAAACATGCTAAAAAGGTCAACACAAAGGTTGAGTGAAATTCACAGGTTTGAAATGTAATAGTTGAATACAAGTCAATGTAATAGTAATAATTGCAACGAATACAATTATCATGGTAAACAATATTATATTATTGCACTAAGCTCATGACATCGAAGCCTTAAGAAAATGTTATTCATAAGTTGTTGCCCCAAGCGGGTGCTTTGCCAAACACCCGGAGTTCCTCAAATGAAATGCGTCTGTTGGCCATATATGTACCAGAACCTGGACGGGGAAATTCAGTCCCAATAGATCTATTCACAGCATTCGCGCTTACTTCGCAAAGTAATTAACGGTTCATGATAGTGGGGCCTTATGGCAAATGGAGGTACTTAGGCAATAATATATTAGGATAGCATACAGTTGGAAAATACTTGTATTCATGTTTATAGCATGTATCTCCCCATGGAGTTTAGAAAACATGTAAAGGTGGGACTATGAACTCACCTTGATAAGGTAACCAATCTCGGGCTTCACCGTCTAAAGAAAAAGGAAAAAGCAAAAGCTTTACCGAAGTGTTTGGAACCTCGGGATGTCTAAACGTTGAAGTGACCTTGTTAAAAAATCGAAGGTGATTGTGAGGATCTTGTATACCCGTAAACTTATTACTTTGCACAAGATTGATTAACGGTTGCTTAAGCTCAAAATTGTTAGCATTGATCGGTGGAACAACTATAGCATCTTCATATCCCTCGATGGGTGCTTGTAACATTTGGGCCATCGTTTGATCTACAATTGGTTCTTCTAAATCAAAATTTTCAACAACAACCGGAAGAGTTTATTGTTGTCGACGTCTTCGAGATTGCGAACGAGTGCGCATAAAAAGAAAAACTAACAATTAAAAAAAACAAAACTTTACACTAATATATATATTTTTTTAGCAATGAATTTTAACGGTTACACGAAAGAGACTTTAACCAAATAATCAACTACTTCACGGTAGCTCTCGAAAATTGCTTTTCAAGGTGAGCCGTACTTCGTAGAGACACAAATGGCAAGTGTTAAATCTTTAGTTCGATTTGGGAACCAAAAAGTTCACCGGAACTTATTATGATAACACCTCCGTTGAGAATGTTATATTTTGGTATTTTTACCAATTGGTGACTTTTATTTCTAAATTAAAAAGGAAGATTTTTTATATTTTTGATTTTTCTATTTTTTTAACTTTTACTTATACTAAAAAGAAAATGAAAATATTTTTTTTACTTTTTATATTTTATAATTTTTTTTTGGATTTTTGAATTATAAAACAAGAATGAAACTTTCGAGGGTGAAAGGATCTTCAAACCAAATCAACAAACACAAAACGAAGGAATCGTAAACACTAGTCCCCGACAGCGGCGCCAAAAACTTGGTATGGTAAGTTTTACACACGAAAAATATATATAAAATATAATACTTTTAAAAGAGGAATTAAGAAAATTACCAAGTTACCCTTGATAAAATTCACTCTTCAAAAATATATATAATATAATATATAATACGTATATTTAACCGGGCAAGTATGATCACCCGGGTCGTTATCCCCAATGACTAGCGCAATTGAAACCACGTTTTAAGTTCGGATCCTGATTTGAATAAGCAAGTTGATGAAGGAGTCCTTTAAAACGTTCCCATGCTTCATTAAAAGATTCGTTGGGTTCTTGGAAAAAATTGGTGATTTTGTTTCGGAGGTAAGTTGTTTTTGATGGTGGGAAGAATTGGTTTATGAATTTTGAAACAAGGTCGTCCCATGTGAGAATTTTGGTTATTAACCAACAATCAAAACACTTCATCTTCTTCTAAAATCCTATATACTTTCCAAATCTCATTTTCATAAA
>BQNB010153461.1:0-15639 GCA_026074375.1 Tanacetum coccineum
TATATCCATAGGTAATGAGAGCAATGATCAAAGAATAAGACATAGTATTTAAAACCACTAGAACTAATAATAGGAGATGTTCATAAATCATAATGAATAATATCAAAACAATGTTCGACAATAGAATTCGAACTATGAAAGGGAAACTTTACATGTTTGCCAAGTTGGCAAGCGTGACAAATATGTGAAGATTTTTTTTATTACATGAAATAAAACGACTAGAGGCAAGCGAACGTAGCACTTGATCACCCGGATGTCTAAGGCGTTGATGCCACGTGGAAGCACTTGTCGAGAGAAAAGCAGTAGGAGAAGTTGACGGCTCGGTAACTGGATAGAGATCGCCCGAGCTGTCATATCGAAGTAGGATATGACGAGTCAAGTAATCTTTCACAGAAAAACCAAAGGCGTCAAATTCAATAGTACAATTATTGTCCCTAGTGAACTGACGAACATAAATTAGATTTTTAATTATATTGGGGGTTACAAGAACATTATGAAGATGAAGTGGGCGATGATGGGAAGGAATAATGCTATTGCCTGTGTTGGTGACGGGAATAGACTTGCCATCACCAACGTGAACAGATGGAAATAAGCATTTATTAAAAATAATACTTAAATTACTTGCATTAAAATTTAAATGAGAAGAGGCACCTGTATCCATGTGCCAAGTCGGTTCTTGCAGCGGTATAGTGCTAAACGCACCTGGTAGAGTAGTAGGCTTGGATGCATAAATAGTCGGAGCGGGACAGAGTATACCTTGACCGGGATGCGGCAATCTGTAATGCCTTTGTGGTGTAACTGTTGAGCAACATTAGTCTTGTGACCCACATATTGGGCTAGGGTACAAGTGAACATATTAAAATAAAGTGATGTGATATATTTTTTTTCTTAACTAATCGATTAAACTATTGATTTTATTTGATACGAAACCAAATAAAATCAACAATAACTGCTAGAATTGAAGATTTAAGTGAAAAAAAATAGAAAAAAAAAACAAATGAAGATGAATGAGCCTAGTGAACCAAACTGATATACCAATCAATTGTAATTAAATCCATACCATGTTGACATCCATGTGATTTGTTCTGATCCAAGACACATAAAGTAATAATCACACGTGCCCCTATATATCATCCCTTTTCTTTTCGTATGGAATCTTTTTTTTTTTTGATGAACTTTCGTATGGAATCTTTTAAAACCCACCGATCATGCATAAAATAAAAGGATTACAGTAGTAGAGTAGAGAGATAGAGAGACAACTTAGGGAGAGGGTAGACTTGTTTAGAGAGAAATTAGAAGATGATCGATTTTTGCTATGATTACCATATTAAAAGGGTAATTTATTCTTTGATTATTTTCACAAAAACATACAATATATATAGGTTACAAGGAAAAAGCTTGAGCCAAAGATAAGACCTACAACTCATCTAAGGATAATATAATCATACCAATAATAGGATTCGCCTATTATGGTCATAATAAATGACATTAATTATATTGACTAATACATGTCAGATGAGTTAAGATCAACATAGACCTATTATTTGTCATAGATCCAATAAATCAATCTCAACCATTTATTTTTTCATCAAAAATAAAAAACTCACTTTCCACCTTTTTTTAAAAAATAAAATATCTTACAAACGGTAAATCGTCACACGACAACAAATACACCATCACGACGAGTATTTTTTTATCTTTCAATAGACGGGTGACACGATATACTTTCGAGAAACTTTTTTTGATATTTTTTTTCAGTCACGAATTGCGAAAATCATATATGATTCGTATAACGAATCATATATGATTTCATGAAATCATATATGATTTCATAAAATCATAATATATGATTTGTGATTCTAACGAACTTTTTTTCAATTTTGTTTCAGTCACGAATTGCGAAAACCATATATGACGAATCATATATGATTCGTATAACGAATCATATATGATTTCATAAAATCATATATGATTTCATAAATCATATATGATTTCATAAAATCGTATATGACTTCATAAAATCATAAAAAAAAGTTCGTCGAAAGTACATAGTGTCGCCCCTCTATAGAAAGATAATTTAATTCTCGTCGCGATGATATGTTTTGTTTTGCGTAACGATTAACAGTGTGTGAGATATTTAATTTTTTTTTAAAAGGTGGAAAGTGGGTTTTTTTATTTTTGATGAAAAAATGAGTGGCTATGATTGGTTCATTGGGTCTATGACAAATATTAGGTCTATATTGAACTTTTGGCACCTAATTGAACTCCTATCAGTTAGATTGCTTATATATACAAAGCATCCTATTCACATATTGATTCATCTTCACTATATACCTTTCTTTCATCACACACACACAAAACAAAATGTCTCAAGGAGCAGGTCGTCGCCACCAAAGAAGACCATCTCAATCGGTTTTCGACTTCGCAGACGACGTTTTGCAACCACCTCCAGTCGTCGAGATTGCTACTTCGGACAAGGTTGGTTAGCTCCTATGTCTTCATTTATATCTTGCTACACAATGCTTATGTTTAATGTTTTTGATCATGTTCGTTATGACATAATAAACTTATATAAGTTGGAAAGTAAGCCGCAAAAAGTGAGCTTATGAAATATAAGCCCAAATCCAAATAAGCATAAACTGACCATATAAGCCGAAACAAACATCCCCTAGAATGTTTTTGATCATTGCTGCAAAATTTTTAGCTATCAAATTAATAGTTTTACTTGTTTAAAAACATGATCTTTTGGAAAAGCTAAAATTAGCATATTTTTGCTGTTACTGTAATTATAAGAGCCTATAAATGCAGTATTCGATTAAGATAGTCAAACAGCCCGTCTAGCTCAGTTGGTAGAGCGCAAGGCTCTTAACCTTGTGGTCGTGGGTTCGAGCCCCACGGTGGGCGTGTTGGACTTTTATAACTTTTTTCCCCTCAATTGTTCAAGAATATGGATTTGAACCAACTTGTTTTATGCCTGGTATTTGGATGACCTATCAACCAATAGATTTTGTGTCGAGACACATTTGTTTTCATCAAAAGGTACTACGACGGCGTGACATAAACTTGGGCACAAATGATCAAACCAATAGGTTTTATGCCCTTTAAAGTGTGTGGATTACCTTTAGAAAAAGATGTGCAGTTGAATTGCTTAATATTACTCCGTGTGGCACTGTTGGATTCTAACGTATATGCGTTGATAGGCGTACTATGTATAATGATTCATGGTAAATGATTTAGCCTCCTAGAAATGTTTCAAACTTCTTTCTAATGACACATACTTGTTATTGATTAGATCGTAAGAAAGCGGGTCATATTGGAATGTTGTATTGCATCACTCATGATTCATTATTGTTCTATCTGTAGGAATTTGAGCATGCAAACTCACCGAGCAAGATACCACAACAACATCATACACGTCCAACAACTGAAGTTTCTCCACAGTTGAAAGAGAAGGGTGTTGCACCATCTTTGCCACCAATGTCGCAAAAGAAATAGCCGAACGAAAAAAAAAAAATGTAAAACACCTACAAAAAAACAAAAGAAAAATAAAAAAAAAAAAAAAAAAAAAAAATAAAAAAAACGTATAAAAAAAAAAAAAAAAAAAAAAAAAAAAAAAAAAAAAAAAAACATGTAGTTATATTGGGCGATCATGTAACCAAGGGTCTCTTCCTCTTATTTGTATGTTACGTTTACTGTCATGTTCACAATATGATTATGACCGAAATAAACTAGTTTGTTAATCAGTAACCCAAAACAATCCATTTCCCATGACTTAATTTTGTAGTGAAGGAATTAGAAAACTTTATACATTTGCAAAAGTATCGCTGACTCTTCTAATTTTACATTTCATCAATATCAAAAGTTCTACTCATACACTAGATGCACAGATGACAATGACTCCATAATGGCTTGTTAGCGACGATTGTCCGACTCAAAACATGTATGTTAAGCTCTTTGACATGTAACTAGCGCCATTCAGTATATGATATTAAGATTGTCAACTTGAACAATACAAAAAGTCAAAACTTGAAGCTCTTGGTTGCAAAGTCGCCATAAAACTTGAAAAGAAAGATGCTATTTTATCTCGACACTCATTATTTGTAAGTGATAATTGTTATAGTGAGACATTAATTTATTAGTTTACAACAATTTGACACAGTCAGAGACAGATAAGTTTTTACTTAAAAACACTCGTACATATATGCCTTTATAGATCAAAATCCAAAGGTTTAACAATAAATCATGGCTCCTTATTTAGTGGGCTAATAAAGAGACGGCCCATTTTTAATATCAATGCAACATTGTTGCATTGTTAAAAAGAAAACTAAAAAAGCCTGGTTAAGTGGTTAAAGAAAGCTTTTATAGAAGTCAATAGTGTTGAAGATTGAAATATTTTCCTTCAAATTCATACGACTTATATAGATTTACAAAGTAGAGGCTTGAGCCTATCAACAAGAATACAACTAAAACATTTAATGTACAACTAATTGTGACTCATCCTATCACACAGATAAGGATTGATACTAATCCTATCATACAGCTAATGATTTGATAAATCATCCAAATATATCAACTAATACGCCTCCGCAGTTGGAGCGGGAGGAGGTCGGACGCTCAAACTGGATCGAAATTCTTCAAACAATGCCGAAGGCAGTCCCTTGGTGAATATATCGGCATACTGATAACGAGAAGGCACATGTAGAACTCGAACCTGACCAGCGGTAACCATATCACGGACAAAATGAATATCGATCTCAATGTGTTTCGTCCGTTGATGTTGAACATGGTTGGCATACATATAAATGGCGCTGACGTTATCACAGTAGACAAGAGTGGCAGTTGATAGAGGAGAATGTAACTCACGAAGCAGATTACAAAGCCATGCAGTCTCGGCGACAACGTTAGCAACACCGCGGTATTCAGCTTCGGTACTAGAGCGAGAGAGGGTGTGCTGACGTTTAGCTGACCAAGACAAAAGATTATCACCCAGAAAAACACAATAACCTGAAGTAGACCTGCGTGTGGATGGGCAACCTGCCCAATCAGCATCAGTATAACCAACCAGAGAAGTAGTAGCGAAAACGTACAACTGGAGACCAAAATCTACAGTCCCCCGAACATATCGCAAGATACGTTTGAGGGCAACAAAGTGCAGCTCTCGCGGATCATGCATATAAAGGCAAATCTGCTGAACTGCATAAGACAAATCTGGACGTGTAAATGTAAGATACTGAAGCCCCCCTGCAAGATTGCGATATAAAGTAGGATCTTGAACAGGAACACCTTCCGGACCCAGTTTGGACTCTGTATCAACTGGTGTCCGAGAAGGGTTACAATTAACCATATGAGCACACTCAAGGAGCTGTAGAGCATACTTCTTCTGAGACAAAAACAAACCTGTAGAAGTACGATCAGCAGAGATACCAAGAAAGTAATTAAGTGCCCCGAGATCAGTCATGTCAAACTCGTTATGTAAAGAAGCTATAATATGTTGTAGTAAGTCTGGAGAGGAATCTGTGAGAATAATGTCATCCACATAAATAAGTAAATAAGCAACCTGGGAGCCCTGTCTATAAATAAACAAAGAAGAATCGCAGCGACTGTGATAAAAGCCAGCCCGGGTGGCATAACCTGCAAATCGCTGAAACCAAGCACGAGGTGCTTATTTCAGTCCATATAAAGATCTATGTAAAAGACAAACATGATGAGGGTACCGAGACTCAACAAAACCAGGAGGCTGATGCATGTACACAGTCTCAGATAAATCACCGTTAAGAAAAGCATTCTTAACATCAAGTTGGTGTATAGGCCACTTTCGAGATACGGCAAGGCTAAGGACCGTGCGAATGGTGGCCGGTTTAACAACCGGACTAAATGTCTCATCAAAATCAACACCAAGTTGCTGACTACTACCATTAGCAACCAAACGAGCCTTATAGCGGCTTAAAGTCCCGTCATCATGAAACTTATGCTTAAATAACCACATAGAACGAACCATATTAACACCTGCGAGCCTTGGTACAAGTAACCAAGTGCCATTTTTAACCAACACATTATATTCATCGTACATAGCATTACGCCAGTGGGGGTCTTGTAAGGCGTGAGACAGATTTTTTGGAATAGGAGAAATAGAGAAAGTATTTAGAGACAAGCGATCGATAGGTTTGACAATGCCTAATTGCGACCGTGTGATCATGGGATGAGTACGAGGTGGTTCATTGACAGGGTTGGTATTGGAGTTAGGGTTTGGCGGATCAAAATTAAGTGGTGGTAGCGGGCTGTTTTGATGGGCTGGTAAAGGTGATTGAAGTTGGGCTAGTGAAGGTGGGCCGCGATTGTGGGGTTGGGCTGTCGAAAATGGGAGATTGGGTTGGGGTGTAGTTGGTAGTTCAGTGTGGGTTGGGCCGTGTTGTGTTGGTGTGTTGTTGGGCTGCTCATGGGCTTGTTCGGTGTGGTGTTGACTGGAATGGGGTGTAGAAGCTGCTGTGAGAGAGTTAAGGAGGGGAGAGGGTGTGAGGTCAAGGAAAGCATAAGAAGGTGGAGAGGAGGGTGTCATAGATCGGTATGAAAATTGGGTTTCGTCTAGGGATGGGCATGGGTCTGGAGCCGGTAGAACTGGAACCAGAACCGATGGATCTGAGAACCAGATTTTTTAGAAAAGTAAGAACCGAGAACCTACCCAAGAATCGAAAAATCTCAAACTTAAGAACCGAAACCGGAACCGGAATCGACGGTTCTGGTTTCGGTTCGGTTCTTCTTGGTTCCGGTCTGGTTCTTGGTTCCGATCCGGTTCTTTCGTTCATTTGCTCATCCCTACTCTATTGTTTTGATAATGATTTTAATGGAGTAAACCTTAGGGTTTAGGGTGTTTGGCTATGTTTTTACAGTAGGCTACTAGGGTTTTTTATGGTAAGTATAATTTAGGATCTATTGCCCTTAATTTAAGTATGGAAAAAATTACATAATTTTTGAATATATCACCCTAAAATGAGGAGAGATATAAAATTGCCCCTAATTTAAGTATAGAAAAAATTACATAATTTTAGAATAATTGGGTATTCGGTTATGGAACCGAGAACCGGTGGAACCGAACCGAACCGACCCAAGAACCGAAAAATCTCAAACTCAAGAACCGGAACCGGAACCGCCGGTTTTGGTTCCGGTTCGGTTCTTCTTGGTTCCGGTCCAAGTCTTGGTTCCGATCCGGTTCTTTTGCTCATCCCTAGTTTCGTCGAAAGTGACGTGTCTAGAGAGGATAATTTTATTTGTTTCGAGGTCTAGGCATCGAAAACCACGATGATAAGCGGGGTAGCCTAAAAATATACATGGAGTGGCTCGTGGGGAAAGTTTATGTGGGGAGTGAAGGTGAGGGTAGCATAGACATCCAAAAATTCATAGACGGGAGTAATTAGGTGGTTTGTGAAATAGACGTGTGAAAGGTATTTCGTTGTTAATTGCGGTTGATGGTAGAAGGTTTAGGAGATAGGTGGCCATATGGAGAGCCTCGACCCAAAAGGTGGGGGGAATGTGTGTTTGAAAAAGTAAAGTGCGAATGATATTGTTGATTGTTCGTATCATTCGTTCAGCCTTGCCATTTTGTTGGGATGTTTTGGGGCAAGAGAATCTAAGTTGAATGCCATATTTAGCAAAGAGGGTGTGAAGTCGGTTGTTATCGAACTCACCGCCATGATCACATTGGAAGCTTTTTATTTCGCATTTGAATTGGTTTTTAACATAATTATGAAAGTGCAAATTATCAAACATGTCAGACTTTGAACGAAGATGGTATATCCATAGGTAATGAGAGAAATGATCAAGGAATAAGACATAATATTTAAAACCACTAGAACTAATAATGGGAGATGTCCATAAATCACAGTGTTGCAAAACAAGGTCTACAAGGCCGGTTAATCGCCACCTAGGCGCTACAAGGCCATCGACCTTGCCGATTTATGTAACAGGGTCAAACAAATAGGTCAACCGTGGTCAACGACGATCAATGGTGGTCAAACTTGCCGGAAACCTTCTAATCTTGTTGGAGGTACCTAAAAATCATCGTAAACTTGCTTTGATCACTTATATTAACTGTTTAAATCTATTACAAGTTTTTTTAGAAAAAAATCTTGCCAATAATACCTAGAACTCGCCGGAAATACACAAAAATTGCCGAAAATACCCAAATTTTGCCACGAATGCCAATCCGATTAATCGCTGATTAATCCCGCCTAGACCAATTACAAGCTACAAGGTGTTCGACCGCCCGGCTAACGATTCATGATTTTTGCAACCTTGATAAATCAGAATGAATAATATCAAAACAATGTTCGACAATAGAATCCGAACTATGAAAGGGAAGCTTCACATGTTTGCCAAGTTGGCAAGCGTGACAAATATGTGAAGATTTTTCTCTATTACATGAAATAAAACGACTAGAGACAAGCGAACGTAGCACTTGATCACCCGGATGTCTGAGGCGTTGATGCCACGTGGAAGCACTTGTCGAGAGAAAAGCAATGGGAGAAGTTGACGGCTTGGTAACTGGATAGAGATCGCCTGAGCTGTCACATCGAAGGAGGATATGACGAGTCAAGTAATCCTTCACAGAAAAACCAAAGACGTCAAATTCAATAGTACAATTATTGTCCCTAGTGAACTGACGAACAAAAATGAGATTTTTAATTATATTGGGGGTTACAAGAACATTATGAAGATGAAGTGAGCGATGATGGGAAGGAATAATGCTATGGCCTGTGTTGGTGACGGGAATAGACTTGCCATCACCAACGTGAACAGATGGAAATAAGCGTTTATCAAAAATGGTACTTAAATTACTTGCATTAAAATTTAAATGAGAAGAGGCACATGTATCCATGTGCCAAGTCGGGTCTTGCAGCGGCATAATGCTAAACGCACTTGGTAGAGTAGTAGGCTGGGATGCATAAATAGCCGAAGCGGGACCGAGTACCTTGAACGGGATGCGGAAATCTGTAATGCATTTGTGGTGTAAACTGTTGAGCAATATTAGTCTTGTGGGCCACATATTGGGCTAGGATACAAGTGAACATATTGAAATAAAGTGATGTGATACACCTTTTTTCTTAACCAATCGATTAAACTATTGATTTTATTTGATATGAAACCAAATAAAGTCAACAATGGCTACTAGAATTGAAGATTTAGGTGAAGAAAAGATAGAAAAAAATACAATTGGAGATGATTTGAGATTACAGTAGTCGAGAGATATAGAGAGAACTTAAGGAGAGGGTCGACTTTTTAGAGAGAAATTAGGAGAGGATCGGTTTTTGCTCTGATTACCATGTTGAAGGTTGAAATATTTTCCTTCAAATGCATACGACTTATTTACAAAGTAGATGCTTGAGCCTGTCAACAAGAATACAGCTAAAACATTTAATGTACAACTAATTGTGACTCATCCTATCACACAGATAAGAATTGATACTAATCCTATCATACAGTTAATGATTTGATAAATCATCCAAATATATCTATCAACTAATAAATAGTCATAGAACATCAATTAGTGATTGTAACTATGCCTTTGTACAAGTGATTTTACAGTATTTAGCCTAAACGTGACAACTAACTCACGATCTCGCAAAACTTGCAAGTGGGGAATGCAATGGATCATAATTGATGGAAAGTCGATCAAATGTAATTTTGAATATGAAAGAACGAAGAAAGCAAGTGCAATCATTCGGGCAAGGCTCGTAACTAAAACACTTTATGTATTACGTGCAATCACAATGCATTAACTTACTTTTGGGATGCCTACAACGGGTTTAAAGGCCAAAACCATGTTTGTTAAAAAAAAAAGGCCAAAACCATCTAAACGTTTGAGCAACGAGTCAACGAGTGCTTGATTCCCGAGTGAAGATACTGGTATAGTGGTATACGAATAAAAATCAACTCAAGTACGTAGTCTAAAAATCATCTTTCCCATGTTTTTTATGAGTTGATTGCTAACTTGCAGGCTATGTATGTATTGTTTGGAGCATTACTGTTGTCATGGGGTACTTTTGTATCTATTTTATTGGACTTCATGTTGCAGATGCTGATTTTTGTACTTGGCATTTGGTAATTATGTAATCCAAGGGTATGTTTGGCGAAATGAGCTCGAGCTGAGACTAATTATAAGCCGAAATTGAAATTTGTATTGTATTTTTGTAAACTTGTTTGGCAAATAGGCTGAGGCTGAGGCTTATTATTGCAAAATTACTAAAAAGGATATAATTAAATAAATTTTTGGTATATATTAGATATTTTTGTGAGTATATAAGTAATTTATGATTCAAAAGCCTCGGGCTAAAGTTTTTAGCCATTTTTATAGGGCCGAGGCTTATAGAGACTTATAACTTATAAGCTCTTTTATAAGTCCGCGTGACAAACGAGACTTATTTTATAAGAAGACTTATTTTAAAAGCTCAAACCCTGATAAGCCTCGATAAACCTCTTGCCAAACATACTCGTATATCATAAATTAAAAGCCGGGGGTCCAGGATATGGCACGATTAGGAACCTATGAGCTTTTAATAATCTTTCCTCAATATACATTCAAACTCTTTGGTTTTTATCGATTTTGACCTATAAAAATCTAGTTTACTTTACGAAAAAAATTGGAAAAAAATAATGTCCACATTAGAGCAAAGTTAGTAAAAAATTGTAGGTGGTCTTTTATTCAGTGTTATGGACATCACATTAATATCAAATGAATTGATTGGTACACTTATGTTTTTTTATTGACACACTAGTTATACATTTTTTAGGGTATACTTTATTCATATCAACCCTACAAGTCATTTCTCATGTGATTGATATAATTTCTCATAACAAACTGAAACAAAATCATACTACGTACTATGCAATGCTAAAATCTGCAATCATTTCATTTGGTCCACGAAGTTTAAAAAACTAAATATCTTACGGTACCGGACAACGTATGAGGCGTAAGATTTTCCGTCTTATCTTCACCAACCGAATTAACAAATACTAAAATGAAATAAACAAACAAAATAATTAATGGTAAGTTACAAAATAAGTCCTTGCAGAAAACGTCTATGAGCACTTTCTTGTCTATTAGAAATTTAAAATTACTATACTTCTCAAAATTCTCATCGTTGCTAATAAAATATAAACCAATGCTACATCCATAAAGACTTTAAAAAATTATTCACACAATGAGTTGGCAAGTGTATTGCTTCAATCACATTGCATAAGAATTTTTTTTTTCGTTCTTACCTTTCACATTTGATTGACAATTCATTGAGTGAAATATACAGCAATGCTAGATGTGTGATGGTATCAAAAACAATATCTAAACCTCAAATAACAATCTTAGAACATACAAGTTGGCACCGATTACCAACTAAAAAACCAAACTATTACAAGATCAGATACCAAACGATTACAAAGATGAAATAATTGACAAGATCAAGATGATCTTAGTCGAACGATTACAATGATATGAAAACAGATAGAGAGAGATGTGTATGTGATTAGGGTTTGATAATGAGATAGATAGATAGATCAATGAATCTGATACTTCTTTTCTTTATATAGCCCAGGAAGTTACAAAGCAGCCCTCCAACAATCAACCAACTTCAATACTGGCACAAAGCTTTCCATGGAAGAATCAGAAATAGCAAGAAAGGCCCCTCAACTTTTAATCCTGCAAAACAACAATCTAGAAACCAAAGAATAAGAATAACATGTATTTTTAGGACTTATTTAGTTCAGATTAAAAGCAACTTATTGCTTATTTGAACATCCCCCCTTAATCTGATTACTAAATAAGTCATACATTCTCAATTTTTCACACAAAATTTTGTGTTGATAAACTGGAAGATGCTTAGTTAATATGTCTGTAATTTGGTTTAAAGAACAAATTTTCTTTGTGTTCAATAACCCTTTTGCAATTTTTTCTCTGATAAAATGCACATCAATCTCAAAGTGTTTAGATCTCTTATGGAAGACAGGATTAATGGCTAATTGTAATGCAGATTTATTATCACAATGCAAATCTACAGGAAGAGTAACTTTAGTTTTAAGATCTAACAACAATACCCGAATCCAAATTATCTCACAAGCAGCAGAAGAAAGAGACTTGTATTCTGCTTCTGTAGATGATTTAGATAAAGTGTTTTGTTTTTTTTACCTTTTTAGGATATCAGACAATTGTTAAAGAATACACAATAACCTGTAACAGATTTTCTAGTCTTTAAACACTTAGCCCAATCTGCATCACTATAACCAGTAAGATTGCCCTTACCAGGAGCACCTTTGTGGTATCTGAAAACATTCAATGCAGAATTCATATGAGACTTTAAGGGAGAATGCATATATTGAGCAAGACAATGTACTGAATAAGCAATATCATGCCTAGATGAGAGAGGTAAATAAGTTTCCCAATAAGCTTTTGATGTCCAGTAATATTGTCAAGTAAAAGATCATCTTTAGTAGGAACATATGGCAAAACAGAATTAAGTTCCATTGGAGTTGAAACAGGTTTACATCCAAGTAAATCATACTCTTTTAACAATTCCAGGCAATACTTTCTTTGAGTAAGACATAAGTCTTTTTCAGTTTTAATAACTTCAATTCCAAGAAAATATTTCAGAGGACCCAAATCTTTGATTTTAAATTTAGATTTTAGGAAAACTTTAAACTTGTCTATCTCATCTACACAGTTTTCTGTAACAACAATATCATCAACAGAAACAAGAAGAGCAATAAACTTGTTATCTTTTGCTTTTGTAAAGAGAGAGTGATCATTGACAGATTGAACAAAACCATTTTCTTTTAAGATTGTAACAAGTTTTTCATTCTACTTTCTTGGAGCTTGTTTAAGTCCATAAAGGGACTTAACAAGTTTGTAAACTTTGTTATTATTATCTTTACTAGCAAACCTTTTAGGAATAGTCATATAGATGTCCTTATCTATATCCCCATATAGAAAGGCATTATTAACATCTAGTTGAAAAAGAGGCCAACTATTAGTAATAGATAAAGCAATAAGGCATCTAACAATGGACATTTTCACAACAGGTGAGAATGTTTCATCAAAATCAACAGCTTCTTTTTTACTACAACCTTTAACAACCAATCTAGCTTTATATCTATCAATATCACCACTAGATTTGCATTTGATTTTATAAATCCACTTATTTCTAATAGCTTTCCTTCCAGGAGGTAAATCAGTAATAATCCAAGTATGATTTTCATTTAAAGCCTCAATTTCAGAGTTCATAGCATCAATCCAATTACTATCTAAAATAGTTTCTTCATAACAAGTAGGCTCAACACTTTTATTAAGAGCAGACACAAAGCAGTAATTATCATGGTTTAGATTAGCATAGTTAACAACTCTTTCAACATCATACTTAACTTTTCCTTCAACAATAAAGTCATTTAAACTAGAAGGCAACTTGGTCTGTCTAGAAGACCTTCTAAGAGTGTTGGCTGGCAATTCCTCAGTATCAGAATTTAATTCTGAATTTTCATAGAAGTCATTTATAAAGTCTATTTCATTTAGAACAGAGCCCTCAAGGTGTGTATTATTTGTTTCATCCATAGAAGTTGCTTCAGAGTCATTATTACCCTGATTTATATTAGGACTCAACTCTGTGCCATCATCATTGGAAGACACTCTCCCTTTATCATTGAGTCTTTTAGAGTTTTCATTGTTAATTTTTATTTATTTAAATCTTTAGTTACACCAGATTCAAACTTAGTTTGCTTTAAATTGTTTTTCATTTTAAAAGGAAACACTGTTTCATAGAACTTTACATCTCTGGAATAGAGAATAGATTTTTTTTCAAGATTCAAAAGTTTATAACTCTTTTTTGAATTAGAATACCCAATAAATACATATTTCTCATATCTACTACTAAGTTGGCACCTCAAATAACAATCTTAGAACAAACAAGTTGGCACCGATTACCAACTAAAAACCAAACTATTACAAGATCAGATTATTATCTGAAAGATAATAACCAAACGATTACCAAGATGAAATAATTGACAAGATCAAGATTATCTTAGTCGAACAATTACAATGATATGAAAACAGATAGAGAGAGATGTGTGTGATTAGGGTTTGATAATTAGAGAGATAGATATATCAATGAATCTGATACTTCTTTTCTTTATATAGTTCAAGAAGTTACAAAGCAGCCCTCCAACAATCAACTGACTTCAATACTGGCACAAAGCTTTCCATGGAAGAATCAGAAATAGCAAGAAAGACCCCTCAACTTTTAATCCTGCAAAACAACAATCTAGAAACCAAAGAATAAGAATAACATGTATTTTTAAGACTTATTTAGTTCAGATTAAAAGCAACTTATTGCTTATTTGAACATCCCCCCTTAATCTGATTACTAAATAAGTCATACATTTCCAATTTTTCACACAAAATTTTGTGTTGATAAACTGGAAGATGCTTAGTTAAAATGTCTGCAATTTGGTTTAAAGAACAGATTTTCTTTGTGTTCAATAACCCTTTTGCAATTTTTTCTCTAATAAAATGCACATCAATCTCAAAGTGTTTAGATCTCTCATGGAAGACATGATTAATGGCTAATTGTAATGCAGATTTATTATCACAATGCAAATCTACAAGAAGAGTAACTTTAGTTTTAAGATCTAACAACAATACCCGAATCTAAATTATCTCACAAACAGCAGAAGAAAGAGACCTGTATTCTGCTTCTGTAGATGATTTAAATAAAGTGTTTTGTTTTTACCTTTTTAGGATATCAGACAATTGTTAAAGAATACATAATAACCTGTAACAGATTTTCTAGTCTTTAAACACTTAGCCCAATCTGCATCACTATAACCAGTAAGATTGCCCTTACCAGGAGCACCTTTGAGATATCTGAAAACATTCAATGTAGAATTCAGATGAGACTTTAAGGGAGAATGCATATATTGAGCAAGACAATGTACTGAATAAGCAATATCAGGCCTAGTATGAGAGAGGTAAATATGTTTTCCAAGAAGCTTTTGATATCCAATAATATTGTCAAGTAAAGGATCATCTTTAGTAGGAACATATGGCAAAACAGAATTAAGTTCCATTGGAGTTGAAACGGGTTTACATCCAAGTAAATCATACACTTTTAACAATTCCAGGCAATACTTTCTTTGAGTAAGACATAAGTCTTTTTCAATTTTAATAACTTCAATTCCAAGAAAATATTTCAGAGGACCCAAATCTTTGATTTTAAATTTAGATTTTAGGAAAACTTTAAACTTATCTATCTCATCTACACTGTTTCCTGTAACAACAATGTCATCAACATAAACAAGAAGAGCAATAAACTTGTTATCTTTTGATTTTGTAAAGAGAGAGTGATCATTGACAGATTGAACAAAACCATTTTCTTTTAAGATTGTAACAAGTTTTTTATTCCACTTTCTTGGAGCTTGTTTAAGTCCATAAAGAGACTTAACAAGTTTGCAAACTTTGTTGTTATTATCTTTACTAGCAAACCCTTTAGGAATTGTGACAATCATGGCTTGAGCAGGTTAGTCAAATCGTTAGTGTTGACTTATGTGTCTGTTGCAATGTTTGGTTTATATGATTTTATGTGGTTTTGTGCGTTTATGTGAGTTATT
>BQNB010153462.1:1190-14590 GCA_026074375.1 Tanacetum coccineum
GCAAACAAGTAATTTTGAAAGTCTTTATAGTTTGTTCTTTGCTGAACTGAACTAAACAAACCATGTTCTTCCAAATTCTTTGTCATTCTTCTTGTTTGAGGTGTTGAATTTAAGTCTCTAATAATTTGTTTAATTGGATGATCTTTGTGTACTCTTGTATTTGGAATAGGACTGACAGACATAAATGCATCTAAATTATTCATGTCAGCCTCCGCACCAACATCTTCATCATCATCTGAATAAACAATATCTTCCAAATGAGGCATATTTGGATCATCGGGAAGTTCAATGCTTGTTTTTCTACATACAGCATTAACTTCATTTGTGCTAGCAGCATTAACATTGTTAGTGTTGTTAACACTAGCATCCTTTTCTTTATCATCTCTTTTATCCTCTTTACTTGGATCACCACCTTCTTTTCTTGGTTCTTTAGTAACCTTCTTTTCATCATCTCCTGAAGGTTTGAATCCAACATCAGGAGAACTTTTTGAAATTTGAGAGAATGGTGGATCAGCAGTCCACAATGGTAGCAGAATGTAATCTTTGCCAGGTACTGACTTCATTCTAGCTTTACCTCTTCCAGTGATTTTCCCTCCTTTAGGGTTACCTCCAAAGGCAACATATCATCCATCAATCTCTTCATAGTCTGTAAGATAGGACATGTTCCCTGTCATGTGCCTTGAGCATCCACTATCAATCACTCCTTTATCCTGTAAATCCATTTGTGGATTGCCCTGCACATTAGTTAAGAAAATCAGTTTCTTTTGGGGACCCAAGCCATCACTGACTTGGATCTGCCTTGTGCATCAACATAATCAAACTTTTTCAGGGTGATTGATGCACTGTTGTGTTTAGAAACATGGTCTAAAACTTTAGTCTTTGGTTTCCAAACCCAACAAGCTGAGGCCTTAACAGCATTAACATTATTTCCCTTAACAGCATTAACTACTGCTTTTGGCCTAGCAGTATTAACATTTTTATCCTTAACAGTATTAACCCTCTGATTAAAATTACTGTTTTTAAATGTTGTATTCTTATGAATGGGCCTCTTAACAGTTGAATGTGCTATTTTAGAAAGATATGACATTGGTCTAGCAGCATTCACTGTTGTTTTTGAGTGAGCAGTATTAACTTGTCTGGCAGTATTAAGTGATACTAGGCCAGACTTCATTAGTACTGCTCTTGGAACCATGTTCTTTTTAGGGCAGGGGTGAGTCTTTTTGGCAAAATTCTGATGATTCACCCTTTTAGCATTGTTCCAAACAGGTTTTACCACCCTTTGATAATTACAATCAACCTGCAAGTGATCAAAACTTCCACACACATAACAAGCTTTGTTAAACATCTCAAAATTACTTCCTAGTCTCTGAGACATCATATTATTCTAGTTTCTTTGATTGCCTCTAGGAATGTGAGTGTTTTGCCTATTGTGCTCAACTTGTTTAGCAGTTTTCCTATCAGTTTTGTTTGTTTGTTTAGCTTTGACAAAGTCTATCTTAACAAAACTAGGCTTAGCTATTTTCTTTTCAATCTTAGTTTGAGACACATTTTCTTCCTCACTATCTGACACCCAATCCTCAATAATTAGAGCACCATTATTCTTCCTAACTGCTTTAGGCTTTGCTTCACTAGCCTTAGCTTCACTGTTCTCAACTATAAGCTTAATAACTAAAGGCTCATTTGTAAACTCTTCTAATCGAATAAATGACAAGTCAGGTTTTGGAGGCATGAAATTTCCTGTTAGGGGAGGTGGAACTGTATTATAGCCTAAACCTTTCTTGCAATTGTCTACAATCTGACTCTCTATAATCTTGTTTAAGCTTTTAGATGCATTTTCAAGTTTGTCTACATTAAACTGAATGCCATCTTTTTTCCTTTTGAACTATTTCTAGCTTCTTCTTAAGCTCCCCAATAGTCATCTCTCCTACTTGAATATCCCATTTTAAGCCGTTAATCTTTTCTACATAAACAGACTCATTCTTTTTATAAAATTCAAGTCTTTCTTCTACAGACTGTAAACCTGTCTTATAAGCTACAACCATTAACTGATTTAAGCACTTCAACAGTTTCAAGACAAGATTTTGAGCAAGTAGAATCATTAGATGCCTCAGAATTAGAACTTGAAGATGAGTAGGCCATGAGTGCATAAATTGTTGGTTCTTCCTCTGCATGATCACTCCAGTCATATCCACCAAGACCATCACATGAGATCAAAGCATTAAAAGTAGTTGTCTCTACTGGCATACTTTTTCTTGAGCTTTCTCTGTTCATGTTGTCTTGGTTTCTTAGAACTCTTTACTCCCTGGTAAAATGTCCCTTCTTGTGGCAGTTGTAGCACTCCACCTTGGACTTATCAAACCCAATGGTCTCATTACCATTAATAGTCACCTTCCTTCCAGTGTTCTTCAAGAATCTTCTTGCCCTCATAGTCAACATAGCCATCTGCCATCTCAAATCTATCTATTCCAAGTCATCTGGATGGAGTTGTTGTAGATCCTCATTTGCAAGTTGAGGATTGTTTGGTTAACTAGAAAAGAATGCACAAATCACAACATCACTCAAGTTATCAACATTTATGGAGTTAGCAACACTAACTTGAGTGCTAACAGCAGAAACTCCATAAGCAGTGTTAACTGCTTCATTAATGCTGTCAGAGTTGTTAGAGGACACAAAAGCCATATTTTGTGTGCTTGTATTTGAGCTTGATGTCCCTTTGACTTCTGGTTCATATACTTTGAGATTCTTGTAGAGATCATTGATTTCAAGATTTCTTACTGTATATATAATATAAATATAAATATATAATAAGTAGTCCCAAAAATATCAATAATAAGAATTCCGTAAGACTTTTAAAAGGAAAATTACTTTTACCCAAAGTAAAATCCCTAAAAACCTTCCCGGGTCGTGTCCCGACGAGGTACGAATTTGAAAATCGAGGTAACGTTTATTAAACAATGCTTGAATATCACAAATTTGATTAGGTTTTCTATTTCTATAACTAAAATGCTAAAACAAGTAAAGGCACACTAAAAACGATAAGCAATTAAAGTTAAAACACTAAAAATGGTAACGGATCAAATCCCTTCTTTTAAAAAACCCTATTCTACATATTATAACCTACAAGTATGTGCAAATTTATTTTTTAACAATCCTAAATGATAAAAGAAAATTCTTAAAAAAAGAATTATATTTTTTTGACTTTTATATTTTTTATTATGAATTAAAAACAATTTTATACTAAATTAAATATTAAAAATATTAAACTAATAATAAAAAAATCTAAAAAATTCAGGGAAAATGCTTTATACTATGAAGAATCAAAGAAAAATAAAAACTTTGAAAAACAGCTTATAAATAAGCTGTAAATAAGCCAAAATGGGCTGAAAGCTTAAAGAGCCAAAAAGAGGTTAAGTAATTAAATGGTGCAAGTTAAAACGGAAAAGACCCAAAGGTACGTTTGGTAGCAGAGGTGTGTGTTAAAACGTTGGTTGAGTGAGGGAGAGGTCTCAGGTTCGAGCCTTGCTCACCTTGACTTCTCCTCCACTCCCAATGTTTTTATTTTTGCAAACTTTCTTTTTGAAAAAGCTTTTTAAGATTAAAATAAGCACTTTTAATAAAAGCAACTTTTCTAAAAAGCACAAATAAGCATGAAATAAGCTAAAATATGTAACAGATTTGTTTTTAAGCTAAGTGACCTAAAAGTTAAACTGTTAAGCTTTTTTAGACTTGATAAGCAAATAAAAAGCAAATGAGCTTATGACAGCTTAACACCTACACCTAAATAGCACTAAAGATCAAGAAATAAGCAAATAGATAAGCTAAAACTAAGCTTAAATGACAGAATCACCAAAAGGATTTTAACTTAAATTTCTAAACTAAAAGTACTAAAAAGCTTGAATAAGCTCTAACCTAAGCTAAAAGCATCTTAATCCTAACTTAATAAGCAAATCTAAACTAAGTTTAAGCAATCCTAACAGCTTAAAAGCTCAAATAAGCTAATAAGCAATTTGGCCAAAAAGAGTACTTAAACAGCCCACAAGGGCACTTTCTAGCTTATTTTTAAGCTAGAAAGTGGATCCTTATGGCTTAATGACTTATAACACTCAAAAGCTTATCCTACAAGCTACAATAATCAGCAAACAAAAATCACTTTGAAATTCAGATAAGCCATGAAAAAATGCTATGAAAATGCCTGATTACACATAATTCCACATTTTAAGTTTTCTTTAAAAGAACAAATTGTGCTTTGCAGCACTAAAAATAAGCTAAGATTAAGGCAAAAAAAAATCCTCAAAAAGTAAAAACAGATCAAGCATTATGCCTAATAAGCCTATACTATCAATTTCAGACCTTCAAACACACTTAATCTACCCTAAATTTTCTTATGAAATCAGGACTTTAAACTTTTAAAAACGGGACTAGGACACTTAGACAGATTTAAACTAAAGACAAAGAACAATTGCACACTTGATTCAAAACCTTTTCTACTGCATTCTTAGACTCAAACAAGAGTATAAATGACACTAAACAACACTTAAACAAAATCTAATCAAATAAGCTAAGTTTTCAAACAATATGACCACAGATTCAAACTACTGACTCAACAAACCTAAAACTTGAATTTATGACTTTAAAATATGAATTAAACTATCAATTAGACTAAATTAAGACTAGTTAAATCTGATGCAAGTGGTAAAAGTGATCCAACAGTACTAACCTAAGTTAGTACTGTTCGATCCAAACACCCTTTTAGATTTCCAAATTGCATTTTTAGCTTAAAACCAGAATTTAAGAAAACTTAAGAAAAGCTCAAAACAAGTAAGAACAGGGTAAAATTGAGGACAAATACGCAATTAGAACTAAAAACTAAGCACTTTAAAATAAGCAGTTTAAAGGCAAATATAAGACAGTCTTTAAAATAAAACATTAACTAAGAACATTGGAGCAATAGAAAGCATGAATTAGATTAAACAAAAAACAGCAATAAATAACAATAATAAGCAATAATAAGCAACAAAGAGCAGTAAGTAAGCAGTAATAAGCAATAAGCAGTTTTAGACTAAAACTTGAAAATAGAAAACTTACAAAGGCCCTTGCTCAAAACAGGGCAAACATGCTCACAAGAGAGCTGATCTACAAGCTCTAGCTTGTTTAAAAACAAGCTAGTATAACCCTATAAGCCCTTCCAAATCCGATTTTATCTTCCAATAGAGCTTTTTGAGTGATTTTGAGTGAAAAAGGCTTAAATACTATAAACTATGAAACAGTTTATAGTGCTTAAGTAAACAGCTTAAATAAGTAATTTAGAGCTTATAAAGGATTATAAAATACTTTTAAAACAATGGAACATGAACATTAAAGAAAACATAGAATTTAAACATAAAACCTTAACTTTTCATTAATTCTTAAAAACAGTTACAATGCTTGAATTTTAAAGACAATAAGCTAAAAGTTTAACTAAATAAGCTGAAAAGTAAAAATAACTAGGTAAAAACTACATGCCTCCAGGGCTTACACGAATCCTATTTATAGAAATAACAAAGGTCTTGGGTCTTCTCTTTGTGCTTCTTCTGTGAGAGGATTGAGAGGATGTGTTTCTTATGTGAGTGATTTTAAGTCTTCATCATAGCCATCCAAAATTCTTGTTCACCAAGTTTTATAATCTTAGCCCTTGATTTAGGTCTTTAAATTCTTGATGAATGGGAGTGGAGAGGATTGCCAACATGGATTTGTTGGTTTATGGTGTGGGGTTGAAGGTGATAGTGATAGGTTTGTTTGTTGGAGCAGGGGACGAGGTGGGAAAGAGACTGATGAATAGTATAGGCGGGAAATTTTGATTTGGGTGAACAGGGTAATGGTGTTAAGGGATGAGGGTGTGTAAGGACTAACCACGTTAGTCCTTAAGGACTATCGGTGTAAACACCTTAAGGACTAACGGTGTAAAGTAGTTAAGGGTGAAATGGTTAAGTGTTAATGGGTCATTTGGTTTGGGACTTTTTAAAGTTTAAGCTATATAAAAGAGGCTTAATTGTGCTGAACCCGACCCCATTGAAATGGGTAAACGGGTTGGCCCATTTAATATAATTTCTATTTATTTCGGTATGGACATTCGCTTTGACTTTTTGACTTTGACCTTGGTTGAACTTTTTGCTTTGTTGACTTTGACTTTTCACGCTCTTTTCATTCCGTAATTGGTTTTGTCCGTTTTGACTTAATTTTTGTCTTTTAGTTAATATCTGATACCTGCACAGTATAAATCAAAAAACACACAAATACAATGTATTTTTGGTATATTTTGGTCATTTTAGGCACGTTTTTATAGGCAAAAGGTATGTGTAATTAAGCACATACCAAAATCCCCATACTAAGATATTGTCGTGTCCTCACGCAATGGCATAAGTAAACACTTAAGAAAACCAAAAATCTCAATCCCCCTCGACTAATTACCTCGAAAAGTAGCTAAGTGTTCATCAAAGGGAATTAAAGACTCATAAGTTTTGAAAATCCCCGTTTCGAGCATTTTTAAAAATCTACACTTATTACCACACATATTTTTGTATTTTTCCTTTTTTCTCATTTTTTATACTTTTCTTTTTATGAACGTATGACTTTCGTTATTTTTATAACTTTAGGGGTCACAGAATAAGATGCACTTTAATCCTAAAATGCACAAAAAGATAAATTCATCGTCCCTGACTTTTCACTTGTCCCTAACCAAGCTTAAAAACGAAATCACCGTTAAATATAAGCTAAGATGCTAACAATACTCATACTTGTACCTTGTGAAACTTTTCGCTCCCGACAATTATTATATCTTAGGTGAATGTGCTTATTTTGAATTTCAACCATAGATCAAATGTTTTGCAAAATTTCTATGCTTCACGTTCCACCCAAAAGTAATGAGTTTGAAGGCGAGATCATCCCATGTAGCGAATTTCGTCTCGACATATCCCAACCTTGCGGCTAAGTGACCAGGATTTTGACACCCCACAGAGACTAGTATCGAGACTCACGGACCTTCGGTTTCAAAACTCTTGGATTTCCCGTATATACATAAAATCACAACTTAAAACGAAATAGTCTTAGTTCAAAAGCATATTTAAATTTAAGAAAAAGAGATTTTCCCTATATTTATTAATTCACGTTTATTACACTTAATATAATTACACATCCTTTAAACTAAGGAAATCCTCGACCTTTTAGAAGGCTGCAACATCGGTTGTGAGCCGGCAAGATGCAGTAAACTTTTATTAGCCCACAGTTTTTATTATTATTACCTCATTTTTCATCATTTTTTAACACTTTATATTACCATGATATAGAGAAAATTTCTTTTTAGAAAATTTAAGTATAAATTTGAACTAAGACTAAAATTATTGATATCGACCATACTTCAAAAATCGTTGATATAAGTTTAATTTTCGAAGAGAGCACGTATTATTAGTTCGGTTAGAAGCTTATGGGAGAGAAAAGCCACAAATTACACTTATGAGCTCTTAAGATTTCCATCTAAACCTTGTTTAGCATCTAACTCATTATTAACTCTATCATTTCTCGTTCTTCGCAAATTTAAAATCTTTAATAAAAAGATCCATCCAGCGAATGATTAGTCTAAAAGTTAAGGGGCTAAGCTAGAGCTAACAAACTCTCAGATCGAGTCAAATTTTATTCTTATCTCTACCAAGCAGGAATGGTCAACATAGTAGATAAAAAAACTTATTTTATTTTGAAAAAAATTTTAATATTTTTTTCATTTTTCTGGTATTTTGGTGGTAAAAACGAGATTACGCGAAAACAACGACTGCAGGCAAAATTAAATCGATAGATCCCCCCCCAATTAATAGAACTAAACAACCACTGTCCTACAATGTTTTATGAAAGGTCTCTAAGTATCTAAAGACGTTTATTAAGTATGCATAAAAGATAATCGTTTGTTGATTAGATTTAGGATTATGGAGATTCTAAAAATGAAGCTAAGGATGTGGAAGCTCGAAGTGAACGAAGGACAAAAAACAGGCTACGAGGAGGCTTCAAAAAATCCAGGCAATGTTATATCAAGGCATGCCTTAAACTATTATCGTATACCTCTAAACCCTAATTTCAAGAAAAGTTAATATCTAAAACGAATGCACAAGCTACTAAGGCATATGTACAAGTAATATAACATTTCATTTGAAATATAAACTCCCTCCAAGTCAAAGTACAAGCCTTAAAAGAACAATGTACAACTCATTGAGCATGACATCCAAAATAGCCGTTTTACCTCTGGTTTCCTAAGAATATTGTACAATCCATCAAGTACAAGATACAAGAAAGTCATGCACTTCATTTACATTCTATAATCATCCTCATTTCATAAGATTTCATGAAATGAAACCGAAAAACCCTAACCCGAGCTAAATATTAAACCATGACCCGTTTCTTGATTTTTATCCATTGTAAACCCAAACCATTACTCAATTAAGTTATAGATACTTAATTCACAACATTATAAGTCATGTTTCATCATTTTAACAACAATATACAAGAATTAAACCTAGAAAACCCTAAACGAATCCTAACTTCAACTCGCGACCTATTTACCTATTTTCACCCATTTTAAACGCAAACCACTAATCAAATCTTGTTGTAAACCCTTAATACAAGTCTTATAATCCTTAATCTATCATTACTAATCAAATGTACACGAAAATAACCAAGAAAAACCCTAGTTCGAGCCATTCGAACCCGCAACCTCTTTTTCTTTCTTTTTAACCTATTTTGAAAGATAACATTGCATCCAAGCACCTTGATGACCAAGCTACTTGCCTCATAACCAGATTACAAGTACCTTAACTCATTTCCTTGGTTCCTAGATTGGCCACATCTCTTCCTTTGGCTCCAAGACTTGCCGCGACCTACACCACCATAAACAACCCTCCACCTTAACCTATCTACCACCATATACCTCCCATGTCACCCTTATAGCTCCTCCAACTCTGCCACACCAGAAATAAGCCACCACATCCACTCTCCTTGTCCTCCAAGGCTCGTTCGACTATAAAAGGGGCTTCACACCCTTCATATCAACTCATCCCCCACATCTTCTTTCTATAACACACAATAGCAGCAAATCTCTACTCAAGAAGTTCCTAAGAGGTTCCAAGAACAATAATCAAGAGAAATATTGAAGCCTTGAAGCCCCGAAGAAGAAAAACTAGGCATACAAGTGCATTTCGACCCATACGACCCGTTTTCCTCCATTGTTAATCATCGAAGCTCAAACTCAGGTTTCTTATGATTCATACCTGCTCTTACATTCATATAATATTCATATGATCATGCTTGAACTCTTGTTAAAACTTTTTATCTCAAATTCTAGGCGTTTTACCATTTTGATCCAAAACCAAACCCATAAACCCTAATTTCTTGTTTTTCTTAAATCTAAATGTTATAATGGCTAAATATTGTTATTATCTATCTTAACTAATGTTAATATAACAACTTTGTTGATTATTGAAATAATTTGAATTAAAAACCTACGCGTTTTCATTTTAAAACCCTAATTTGACCCGTTTTAATTTTTAGCTTAACGAATCGTTATTTTAAACTTTCATTACGTTAAACCTTCATATTTTAACTTATTCTAATAAGCTATAACCTGTAAATATCTTTTGGAATGTTAAAATAAGCTTGCATGGTCATTCAGACTTGTTTTGTAAATATTATCCATGCAAGGGGTATATATCGTAACTTTATGAAATTTATAACTAAAGGAACTGAAAATGTCATTTTATCAAAGTTATAACTATAGGGGTCTATTATGTCACTTTCTAAAATACAAGGTTTACTTTGTACATCTTTTAAACTAGAAGGACCAAACTTGTAAAAGTGAAAACTCCAAGGGTATATTTTGCCATTTTTCATTCTTAAGGGTCTAAAATGTAACATTTTGAAAAAGTGTGGAAATATGTTCAAAACCTTATAAGACATAACTTTAACTAACGCTTGACGTGCTTATCATTTCCAATTATTAAGCACAACGCTTAAAACTGATTATGTTATAACTATTATAAAATTCATGATCGATGTGCTTTTAAAAATCCTATCCTGAATCTATATCGTATCACAATACTAGGGAGCTTCATATTAATGGGTTTCATCTTGGTATTACGTTCTGACTGAGTTGTTGAGAATTCGGATTTGGATCATAAGCGAATGAATTTCCAGCTCTCAAAGCGCAAAATGAATACATAAATCCACCGTTTAGGGTCTTCACTCTAAATCAACGTGGATGGCTTTCCATCTCCATAAGTACAATTCAAACAAATTCCATTTATTAGATTATCAGCACATAGCTGGCACGTACATATATAACAATAAAAGCCATCACATAGTTGTCCACACCCCACACACTCACGTTGGTTATACGAAGACATGTCGAAGAATTAAACGGATAAGAGGGTAAAGAAGATAAGAATTAAACGAATAAGAGGATAGAGACGATTATTTATAGCAAAATACATAAGAAAAAAAAATATTTTTGGTAACCGATAATCGAACAAGTGTACGGTAGCTCTTTAGAAAACGCACAAAGAAGCGGAGGAGCGGGTAAGCGCGAAGCGTTTTAAAAACCTTCTCCTTTCGGGTCGAAGTTCGTAGGATCGACCCTCCTTATACCTCTCTTATAGTTTGTAATCTAAAGGTGAGCCGAAATCACAAGTGACACAACGGTTGATTTTGTTGTTTTTTTTATTTTTTTGGTATTTTTGATTACTTGAAAATATTCACAAATGAAAGCGATAACTTCACGGGGAAGGGTCTTCAAACACTAATCTTCAAACGAAACACGATAATCGTAACACACCTCCCCGGCAGCGGCGCCAAAAATTGATTCTTAAAATAATTCCTTTAGTATATATAAATATATATATAATTTTATATTATATTTATAATATATATAATATATATATATAATATATATATATATAAAATAATAATTATAATAATATAATTAATAATAATAATATAATAATAATAAATATAAATATATAATAATAAGAATTATCTCAAAAATATCAATAATAAGAATTCCGTAAGGCTTTTAAAAGGAAATTACTTACTTTTACCCAAAGCAAAATCCCAAAAAAACCTTCCCGAGTCGTATCCCGACGAGGTGCGAATTTAAAAATCGTGATTAAGTTCGTGATCGCGTGTTTGAATGATCGATATTTGATTTGGATTCTATTTCTATAAATAAAATGAAAAACAACTAAAAGCAAGCCTAAAATTAAAGCAATTAAAGCTAAAACACTAAAAACGATAACGAGATTTAAATCCTGTTCTTTAAAAACCTAAATTCTACAAATTTAACCCTACAAATGCAAATTTAATTTTTAATAGTCATAAATGATTAATAAAAAATTTAGAAAAAAGAATTATATTTTTTTTACTTATATTTATTTTTTATGAATTAAAAACAGTTTTTATCTAAATGAAATATTAAAAATACTAAATGATTAATAAGTACTTTGAAGAATTCTAATCCTATGAAAAATAAAACGGGACCAACAACTTATCACAATAAGCTGGAAATAAGCCTAAAAGGGCTTATATCCTAAACTGCCAAAAAGGGTTTAAATAATAAATGTTGCAAGGTTATAATCGAAAAAGACCCCAGGGCAGTTGGTTGTGTGGTGTGTGAGTGTAAAGCTTGGTCGAGTTGGGTAGAGGTCATGGGTTCGAGCCTAGCTCAACCTTGACTTCCCTAATTCCCAAGTTTTTATTTTTGAAAATTTCTTTTTGCAAAAGCTTTTAATAAGCTAAAATAAGGACTTTTTGTGAAATGACTTTTATAAGAACCTAAAATAAGCTAGAAATAAGCACTTAAAAGATGACAATTTGCTTTTTAAGCTTAATGACTAAAAGGCTAGACTGTTTTGCATTTTTAGACACAATAAGCAAAAAGAAAAAGCAAATAAGCAGAAACAAACTTAAGGATAGACTAAATAAGCACTAAGAATCAAAAATAAGCTAACAAAATGAGCTGAAACTAAGCTTAAATGACAGAATCTCTTAAAAGGCTTTTAAACTTTAAATTCTAAATTGAAAAGGCTGATAAGCTTAAATAAGCTCTAACATAAACTAAATAAGCTAACAATGACTAAAACCTAACCTAATAAGCAAATCCAATAAGCCAATAAGCTTAGGAAAGCAAATAAGCTTATTGGCCAAAACTTTTAACTAAACAGCCTAAGGGGGCACTTTCTAGCTTATTTTTAAGCTAGTTAAGCTATCCTTATGGGTATAAAAGCTAAAAACAGATAAAGATGGTACTATAAGCTATAAGAAAAAGAAAATGTTAGGAAGTTTGTAATAGATAGTTACTACTAGTAGGCATGTAGTTTCTACTGGTAGAGTAAACAGTTCCTGCTGGTAGGTATGTAGTTCCTACTGGTAAGGATAATGTTATAGTTAGTGCTGGCAAAACAAATGTTATTCCTGCTGGTAGTACAATGTTAGTCCTAGTAGTATTATGCTTACTACTCTGGGTTTCAGTTAAAGTTAGTTAGTGATAGGGATATGCATGAGATATCCTAGGAAGTGATAACCCTTATCACTTTAGCTTTTAGAGAGTCTTAAGGAAACAAGGAGTTAGGGTTTCTTGGGTATTTAAGAAACCTACGGCCTTAGATGAAGGGAGTGATTGAATTCATTAGAAAAACACATTTATTATCAATAGAAAAGATCCATATAGGATCATTGTTCTTAGTAGTTCTTTAACTCTGTTGTTTATATTCCGCGTAAACAATAGTTTCATTTGTTGGAGTCTCTCTTAGAGTTGCTTGTGATTCCATAAGTGCTCTACAACCTTAACAGGCTTGAAGATCTATCTAGGGTTGGACCTACAACGAGCTTATTTAAAGCTTATCTTGTTGCTTATTTTTGAAGCTTAGTTTGAGATTTGCTTATTGCTCTTGTGGTCCTAACCGGTTGAAAAAAAACCAGAAACATAGATCCATAATTTTAGGCAAAAGGACACAAGGACGGTTTGTGCATTTTGCAAATAGACAAGAAAACTATAATAAAAAGCGACTTGTCTGTGGCTCCAAAGTCTTGCGTTTTGGTGAAGTGAAGATTGCGTTTTGCATTCAAGGAGTTGCGGTTTGTTTCTTCAAAGGATCTTGCGTTTTGCCTCTTGAAGACCTTTATTAAAGCAAATAGCAACGTCACTCTGCCCAAAAAAATTTAAACCTTGCGTTTTGTGTGAAAAATTTATTGTGGTTTGTCTCAAAGGGCAACGTTGCGTTTTGTCCGAGAAAAGGATTGCGTTTTATGTCTTGCGATTTGTGTTAACCGGGGAACAAAATCTTGCGGTTTGTCTAACTCATTCGTGCTCATTTCGAGTTGTTTCGGGTTTT
>BQNB010153463.1:0-15639 GCA_026074375.1 Tanacetum coccineum
GCTAGTCCATCTGTTAGTACTGCTGGGCCAAGTATTAATACTGCCAGTGAAAATATTAATACTGGTAGTTTAAATATGAATACTGCTAGTCCTATTCCTAATGATTTAAGTATGCAATCTTTGGAAAACACTGGCATATTTGATGATGCCTATGATGATAGAGAAGTGGGTGCAGAGGCTGACCTTAACAACTTGGAAATCTCCATGATAGTCAGTCCAATTCCCACAACCAGAATTTACAAGGATCATCCTAAAGACCAGATCATTGGAGACATAAATTCAGCTACTCAAATAAGGAGGATGACTAAGATTTCTGAAGAACATTCTATGGTCAGTTACATCAAAAAGCAGAGGAGAACAAATCATAAAGATTATCAAAACTGCATATTTGCATGTTTTCTCTCATAAATAGAACCCAAAAGGTGATACAAGCATTAACAGATCCAAGCTGGATAGAAGCAATACAAGAGGAGCTTCTGCAATTTAAACTTCAAAAGGTTTAGACTCTGCTGGATCTTCTAAAAGGCAAGATGGCTATTGGAACTAAGTGGGTGTATAGAAACAAGAAAGATGAGAGAGGAATTGTAGTTAGAAACAAAGCAAGACTGGTTGCACAAGGTTATACCCAAGAAGAAGGAATTGATTATGATGAGGTTTTTGCTCATGTTGCTAGGATTGAAGCAATCAGGTTATTTTTGGCCTATGCATCATTTATGGGGTTTATTGTATACCAGATGGATGTGAAGAGTGCCTTTTTATATGGTACTATTGAAGAGGAGGTGTATGTGTGCCAACCTCCTGGTTTTGAAGATCCACAGTTCTCTGATAAAGTTTATAAGGTAGAAAAAGCTTTATATGGTCTACATCAAGCTCCTAGAGCCTGGTATGAGACCTTGTCTACCTACTTATTAGAAAATGGATTTAGAAGAGGCACTATAGATAAGACTTTATTCATCAAGAAGGACAAAGGTGATATCCTGTTAATGTAGGTGTATGTTGATGACATCATCTTTGGATCTACAAAGAAGTCTTTGTGTGTTGAATTTGAGCAGATAATGCACAAGAGATTCCAGATGAGTTCTATGGGGGAGCTCACTTTCTTCTTAGGATTGCAAGTACAACAAAAGAAGGATGAAATCTTCATTAGCCAAGACAAATATGTGGCTGATATATTGTAGAAGTTTGATTTTGTCATTGTGAAGACAGCAAGCACTCCAATTAAGACTAACAAGACATTACTCAAGGATGAAGAAGCTAAGGATGTGGATGTTCATTTATACAGATCAATGATTGGATCATTGATGTACTTGATAGCTTCTAGGCCTGATATAATGTTTGTTGTTTGCGCTTGTGCATGGTTGACCTTTGGTATCCTAGGGATTCACCATTTGACTTGGAAACCTTTTCTGATAGTGATTATGCTGGAGCTAGCCTTGACAGGAAATCCACAACAGGAGGTTGTCAATTTCTTGGCAAAAGGTTGATTTCATGGCAATGTAAAAAGCAAACTATTGTTGCCAACTCTACTACTGAAGCAGAGTATGTTGCTGCTGCTAATTGTTGTGGACAGGTGTTATGGATCCAAAATCAAATGCTTGATTATGGGTTCAACTTCATGAACACCAAGATTTACATTGATAATGAAAGCACCATTTGTATTGTGAAGAATCTAATGTTTCTCTCTAAAACCAAGTACATAGAGATTAGGCACCATTTTATTAGAGACTCTCATGAGAAGAAGTTGATTCAGGTGATCAAGATACACACAGATCACAATGTAGCAGATCTCCTCACAAAGGCGTTTGATGTTAGCAGATTCAAGTTTTTAACTGCTAGCATTGGAATGCTCAACCTATAGTTGCTTTAATTGAGGGGAGGATGATTGCAATGGATTAGAGATGCTTTTTAGATGAAATTAAGGTTAATACTGGTATCTCTAAAATTAGTAGTGCTGTGTATAACTAGTACTGCTAGTTATACTTAACATTGCTAGTGTTAATAGTGTTAGTCAACAATGAATACTGTCAATAAGCAAATGTTTTGGATTGTGTTTTCTTGGACTAACACTTGCATGATAGGCAAAGAAGTTTTCTTATGACTAAGACAGTGTAGGATGGTATGGATCAAAAATCTCCACTAAGAGGAAAATTTACCCAAGATTTATTAAATATAAGTTTTTAATGTATCCAAGATTTATTCAAATCTTTTTGGACAAAAACAAAAGATTTCTTAAACCTCACAACAGAAAATATATTGCTCCTACTTTAACTCCAAAACTTTTTAGCAATATGAAAAGAGGTTTTTCTGGGGAACACACACCTTTGTTTCCAAGTATGCTGGCACTTCAAGCAGAAGAGGGTGAAGGTTCAGGAAATCCCTCTGAACCCCAACCACCACCTTCTACTGCTCAACCTACTCATGAAGAACCAATCCCTAATATTGAATCATCATCACCACAAAAGACTCAATCACCTAGGCAAGCCTTAAACAAGGACACTGAGTTACCTCAGACTAGTGTGCCTATACCCAATGTACCAAATGAGGCTGTCCATCAGGAGAGGGGTGACAGTGTAGAAAGGGCTGCTACTACTGCTACAAGCTTAGAAGTTGTGCAGGACAGTAGTAACATTGCTAAGACCCAATCCACGGCAACACCTACTGAGCCAATTTCTTAGGAAACTGGTTTAGATGGTGGTCCCAGGCGCCAAGAGACCATGGGGGTACCTCTATTCAAACTAGGTTTGAGAGGGCATCTAAATTGTCTTATGATTCACCACTCAGAGGAGGTAATACACCTCGAAGTGATGAGGACAGTATGACACTCCAGGAATTGACGGCTTTATTTACAAAACTGTCAAACAGGATTCTAGCTTTAGAAACAGACTTAAGGCAGACAAAGAAGGTCTATGGTACTGCTTATACCAAGCTTATCATAAAAGTGAAGAAATTGGAGAAAACTATCAAAACTAGCCAAGCTAGAAGAAGAGCAAAGATTATGGTCTCAGATGATGACATGGCTTCAAAGGATTCTTCCAAACAGGGGAGGATGATAGAAGAAATAGATCAAGATGTTGGTGTTACTTTGGTTACTCCTACAAAAGATAGTAGTCAAGAAGATCAACCTGAAGATCAGTTAGGAGTTCTGAGTGTAGCTAAAGTACTTGCAGATGCAACTAGAGTTCACACTTATAGTAGAAGAAGAAGAGCAGTTAGTACTGGTAGTGGTGGAGTTAGTACTGCCAGTAGGATAGTTAGTACTGCTGATATGATTCAACAAGTCAACATCATTATTCCTTCATCAAGTGCAACAAAGGATAAAGGTAAAGCTATTATGACAGAATCTGATTTTAGTATTGTACGCGTTTGCTTTTAAATCGTAATCGTTAAGTTAAATCGCGTAAGCTAAAATTATCGTTCAATGTAAACGGGCATCAAACAATTAAGTGTTTACATCAAACAAGGGTTAAGTAATTATTTTGAGGATAATTATTAACTTTGTTCATTGTATTTTTATTGGTTACGTAAAACGTTTACGTTTCACGATAAAATACGTTTAGGCATACCCGGAACCACCAAAACATTTCTACGCTTCAACAAATACCCAGGTTTATACCCAATACCCAAAGTTTATAAAACTTTACCCACACTTATCAAGTGGGACGTCCCATTTATAAAGAAACCAACCAAGACATTTAAATTTCAAGTATACACTTTAGCTAAATAAAACTACAACTTATTCATTTCAAGTAATACTTGCAAATTTCTTTTCTTTTATGCAAGAGATATAGCTAGTCACTTCCACCCTTGAATTCATGGGATAATCTCCATATGAGGGGACATAAGAACAAGTATTAACCAAGAAAATGTGCAAGTTAGTAAGACTTATATCATGACTAGTGGTTTTGACCACTAGTCATCCTTGTTTTACTCCTTGTGTTTCCAACGCCCAACACCTCTTGCATAGTCTTGGTCTTTGTTTACCACCTTTGACTAGTCCTTTGTGTATATAACACATGCATTACAAGTGATAGCAACACACAACACAAACCACTTAAGAAAACCAACTCCATCTCTCTCTTTTTCTTTCTTTTGGCCACGACAAAACACCATCAACCATAAACAATTCTCACAACTTATTTTACCACATATACAAGTAAACTAAGATCATATCTAAGGTGATACAAGAAGGTTTGGAGGCTTTGTTGGTTGATTAAGAGGGTTAATCAAAGGAGAAGCAAAATTAGGGTTTCATTGGTTTTTAGGGTTTTCAAGTTGTGTGTAATCTAAATAAGCGTTTAGATTTTGTTGGTTATCACCACACATCATATTAAGGTCATCTAAAACTCTTTATATCTTTACATTTATTATTTTATGTATATATAAGTTCTATGTAGCAAAATCACCATTTAGGATACTTTTAAACATGTAAAATGGACTTTTAATTATGATCATGATTTTGTGTAATTTTACACATGTTATATAGTTGTTAATATCATGTTATGATGGAAATATAAGTGTTGTACCATGTTGGTTTAAGTGTAAAAAGTATAGGTATAAACTAGAAATTAAATGTTTACTTAAGAAAGATTATGATTTAAAGGTGTTGTTAAGGAGTTGTTATCTTGGACATTTGGACAAAGTATGGACTAATGGACACTATAATATTTAATACATATGATATAAATCATAGTAATGGACTTGTAACAAGATGGTTAAGCTTAAAAGTGCAAAAACTAAGTTTAAACATGTTTTTATGAACAACATCAAAACTTTCTATTTTAATTCGATACATAACCTATTTATTTTATGTTTTTATAAAATAGTGCGTCTCATGAAGATTCCAAAAAGGTAAGAAACTTGAAAAACGGATTAATAACGAAGAAGATACGTAGTTTACAAGTTATACGTTAATAAACGAGTTTATAAAAGAAATTTTATAAAAACAAGTTATAAACCACTACTGATATATAAGATTTAATATTTTTCACAAATATCAATTATTTTTAGGATTCCAAAACATTTTGAATCATAATTTTTGGATCAATAACGAAGGAGTTATGAATTATGCGAGTTTATATACTTAAATGTATAAAAATACTTTTATAAAACAATTTTTATAAAAGTTACTGTTCATCTCAGACATGAACATTTTGAAAACATCATTACTATAATATAACTTTTAATAACAAATACGTGCTCGAAAGAATCAATAAAAACGGAGCTAAAACGACTAAAATACGACATTTACGGGTTTTACGATAACTATATCTATAAAAATAAATTTATAAACTGTCAGGAACAGTAAGAAGTACTGTTCACCAAGAGGTCAAAAATATGAAAATGTAATATTTTGATAACTCGTCATAATACGAAAGCGTGGACATAAGAAACGTAAGAAACGGGCTTAAAACGATAAAGTTACGTCGTTTTTACTAATGAAATATTTATAAATGTTTTAACTTTATAAATACGATTTCACAAACGCAATTAGATGGTGATGTAGCTATATAGAATTGTAATGGTGTAAGTTAAACAAGTGCTTAGTACTATACTGCCTATATTGGATTAGTTGCATCGCGTTTATCTGACACATTTTCTTTGATATAATCTAATATCATTACTCAAGGTAGTTCAATACCCCACGTTTTAAATTTTAATGAATTTACAAGTTTAGGGTGAGAAACATATGCATGTCTTTTACAACTGGACACAAGTGGACATTTCACATTAACGATTACGTGTTTGCCTAAGTAGCGATAACCCAATCTAGAGCCTAATATCATGAACAGTCCCTATTACAGAGTTGTGAGCACGAATGTTATAAATAGATCTATTTGGGATTGACATCCTCGTTCGGGTGAGTCATGCTCACTGTGCCGGTTTGCCAGACAATGAACGTATACCATGTCGGACATAGGATGTTGCGGGTTAGAACATCATCACGGGCAATGTTGGCAATTTATATTGCATTTCATACATGTCGAGCTTCAGTGTCATGAGCTTAGGAAAACGTAATTACATTTTATGATGTTTGCATCTGTTGCATTATCATGGGGAAATCTTGCGGTCCTACATTATACATTTTATAAACCTATGAATTCACTCAACAATATGTTGACGTTTTAAGCAATGTTTTTCAGGGGATCAATAAGGCACGAGGTGCAAGGGATACATTGGTGGTTTTGATTTGGATGTCATGCATTAAAGATTTTGTCGCATTACATTTTGTATATCTGTTATGGGCTAGAAATCTTTGTATTTTGAACAAGTGAACAAGTGAAGCTTCGGGCTTTTGTAACAAACAATTTGTTAAATCCAATGTATCAGTTTTAAACGGCTTTTAATGGTCGTTCTTATATATATCTTGTGTTATTGATCTATGAAGTACCACCCTCAACCCATATTCCGCTGCGACCCAATTTGGGGGTGTTACAGATTGGTATCAAGAGCCAAGGTTATAGAGAACCAGGTCAAATGTTTTTGCTAGACTATAACCGTTTTCAAACATTGCATTCATACAAAGGGATTTTCAGGGGGGGGGGGGGGGGGGGGGTTAGAAATATATACACTCTTGTTGCATTAGTTGGTTAAACTAGATCATTTAGGATTGATATACATGTTATGATTATGATGTATATACTATAAGAGTCTTATATTAAATACTAATATAAGCTATTTTGGATTTTCAGATATAGTCATGTCGGATTCTGAGGATTCCACGGTTACATACACTGCTGTGTCTAGTCCATTTGGAGGGTTGTCAGACATCAGATTTCCGGGGGTCGATGGACCACCCGTGATGCCAGAGGATCCATATGCATATGTGGTAGCTGCTTTTCAGGCCCCGCCATCTCTTGATTATGTGACGGGTCCTGGGTACCCACATTCACCAGACTTTATTCCAGAGCTGGTGTATCCAGAGTTTATGCCACAAGAGGATGAGGTACTCCCAGCTGAGGAGCAGCCCCTACCTGCTATTGTCTCACCTACTTCTTATTCACCAGGCTATGTTCCTGAGTCAGATCCTGAGGAGGATCCGGAGGAGGATGATGATGAGGACCCTGAGGAGGATCCTGCTGATTATCCTACCGACGGAGGAGACAATGGCGATGATGAGGTTGAGACATCCAATGATGACGAGGATGATGATGTTGATATTGAAGAGGATGAGGAGGAGGAGGAGGAGCACCCAGCTCCTGCCGACTCTATAGTTGTTGCTTTACTAGCTGTTGATCAGGCCCCATCTGCTGAGGAGACTAAGCCATTTGAGACCGACGAGTCTGCGTCCACACCACCACCACATCCTGCATAACGGGTTACTGCTAGGATATCGATCCGAGATGAGCCACCTACACAATTTTGGTCTGATATGGAGGTTACCAGACTCCTTGCTATACCTACTCCACCACCATTACCACTTTCCCCATGGTCATCACCATTGCCTCAGATTCTTTCTCCACCACTACCCCCGATACTATCACCCTTACCTGTATCATCTCCACCACCTGCTAGTCTTATTCGTCCGTTGGGTTATCGAGCTGAGATGATCTGGTTGAGAGTTGAGGCCCCATCTACTTCCCATTCACTACCATTACCACCACCCATCATACTCTCCCACACCAGATCAGATGCACCATCATCGGGGACACCACCACTTTTACCCATACCGCTACCTACTTCATCACCACCTTTGCATCTACTCTCTACTGACCGTAGAGCAGACAGACCCGAGGTTACCTTACCGCCTTGGAAGAGGTTAGGTATCGCTCTCGGTCCGAGATATGAGGTAGGAGAGAGCTCGTCTGCCCCTACTGCTAGACCTCCTAGAGGTTTTAGGGTGGACTATGGTTTTGTTGCTACCATGGACAGGGAGATTATGCAGGATCTAGAGAGAGATGTCGGTTATGGGATCACCGACACTTGGGATGAGATGCTGGTAGACATGCCAGGGGCACCAGCGACTGATGACACAGAGTTGGGTCGACGGATGACAGAGTTTACCACTAGGGTTAGGCAAGACACAGACGAGATTTATACGAGGTTGGATGATGAGCAGACTGAGCGACAACTGATGGCTGGTCGGCTCAACATGCTGTATAGGGATAGGCGTGCACATGCTCGTACTGCTAGGCTCATAGAGGCTGAGGCTAGGATGTCTCGAGAGGCTTGGGGACGATCCATGGATGCGAGTGACCTTGCGCGTGCAGAGGTTATGTCATTACGTACTCAGGTGGTAGCACAGCAGGCAGTGATTACAGAGTTACAGGCAGCGGACCGCAGGAGACAGGCGGCGATTACAGAGATGCTGGCAGCGGACCACAGGAGACAGGCACAGTTCATTGAGGCACTAAAGCTGCTGAAGAGACTTCAGACCCAGATGACAGAGTTTGAGAGGCAGCAGGGACCCGCTAAAGGTCCTGCACAGCCCGATGCACCAGAGGAGGCCGGTAGCAGTTCATAGATCATGTTATGGCTAGTTATTTTGTACAGCCTACTAAGTATTACGGGTAATTCCCGGCTAGTATGGCTTTAGGTTGTATATTTTATCTTGTAACCTAATCGTTGTGATCATTTTGTATCTGAACCAATCATGTATGTTTTCCAATTATATATGGAATGGTGGTATTATGTCATGTCTATAATCGAATTTATTATGAATGAATGTCGATTTAGTTACACCATTGTTAACTTCAATTCAGTTGTATATTTCACTGTGTGTTGTAATCTCTCTTTACTTATTGTGTATATGTCATGTCATGGTTATGATTTTGTGAAATCTAACGGGTATTATATTTTCTTGTGATTTGAAGAAAATGGCACCAAAGAAAAGGACCACGAGGTTAAACCCAGAAACAACAACCACAACCCCCGCCACCACATCTGTCACTAATGCCCAGCTGAAGGCAATGATTGACCAAGGCGTTACTGCCGCTTTGGCAGCACGTGATGCTGACAGAAATACGAATGGCGATGATAGCCATATTTCAGGAGCGGGTGTTAGAAGGACAGAACGAACTGCCCGTGAATGTACTTACACTGACTTTCTTAAATGTCAACCATTAAAATTTAAAGGCACGGAAGGAGTTGTTGGTCTAACTTAATGGTTTGAAAGAAAGGAGTCTGTTTTCGACATCAGTAATTGTACAGTTGAGAATCAAATCAAGTTTGCTACTTGCACTCTCCATTCTGTTGCTTTAATATGGTAGAACACCCATGTCAAGATAGTCGGTCATGATGCCGCTTACGGTATGCCTTGGAAAACACTCATGAAAATGTTGACTGACAAATACTATCCTTGAAATGAAATCAAGAAACTAGAAATGGATATTTGGGATCTGAAGGTGAAGGGTACTGACTTGACAAGTTATACCCAACGCTTTCAGGAATTGGCTTTGTTGTGCGGGAGGATGTTTCCCGAAGAATCTGATAAAATTGAAAAATATGTCGGTGGTCTTCCCGACATGATTCATAAGAGTGTAGTGGCGTCTAAACCAAAGACAATGCAAGATGCAGTTGAAATCGCAATCGAGCTAATGGATAAGAAAATCCGTACTTTTGCTGACCGCCAAACAAAGAGTAAAAGGAAGTTTGAGGACACCTCAAAGAACACTCAGAACTAACAACAACAACAACAACAACAACAACAACAACAACAGAATAAGAGGCAAAACACTAGCAGGTCTTATAATGCAGGTATTGGTGAAAAGAAACAATATGGGGGATTTAAACCCCTATGCTCAAAATGAAACTATCACCGGTCCATGTGCTCCCAGATGCCACAAGTGCAATAAAGTCGGCCATTTGGCCCGTAACTGCAGGAACACTACAACCGCTAACAATGCTAACAATCAGAGGGGCACTGGGTCGGGTCAGAAGCCTACTTACTATAAGTGTAGAGTTCAAGGAAATTTTAAGAGGGAATGTCCAAAGCTGAAGAACAACAACAACTGTGGTAACCAAGTTAGAGGTGGCAATGCTCCAGCCAAAGTGTATATGGTAGGGAATGTGGGGACAAACCCAGACTCCAACGTCATGACGGGTACATTCCTTCTAAACAACCGCTATGCTTCTATCTTATTCGATACTGGTGCCGATAGGAGTTTTGTGTATACTGCATTTAGCTCCCAAATTGATATCACACTGACTGCATTAGATCACTATTATGACATTGAATTAGCCGATGGGAGAATAATTAGGTTGAACACTATCCTTAGGGGTTGTACATTAAACATCCTGAACCACCCATTCAACATAGACTTAATGCCCATAGAACTTGGTAGTTTCGACGCTATAATTGGTATGGATTGGTTGGTAAAGTACCAAGCAATCATTGTGTGTGCCGAGAAGATCGTTCGTATCCCCTGGGGAAATGAAACTCTAATCGTTCACGGTGATGGAAGCAACCGGGGAAACGAGGCTCGTCTACACATTATCTCGTACACCAAAACACAAGAATACATGCTAAAAGGATGTCCAGTCTTTTTGGCAAACGTTACTACAAAGGAGACGAAAGACAAGTCAGAGAAGAAGCGACTTGAGGACGTACCGATAGTTCAAGATTTTCCTGATGTATTCCCTGAGGACTTGCCGGGTCTTCCTCTGACTCGACAAGTGGAATTTCAAATCGATCTGATACCTGGTGCTGCACCTGTGGTACGGGTACCTTATCGATTGGCGCCATCCGAAATGAAAGAGTTGTCGGAGCAACTGAAAGAACTATCCGACAAGGGCTTTATAAGACCCAATTCCTCACCTTAGGGAGCTCCGGTCTTATTTGTCAAAAAGAAGGATGGATCGTTTCGAATGTGCATCGACTATCGGGAACTGAACAAGCTGATAGTAAAGAATCGTTATCCACTCCCAAGGATCGACAATTTGTTTGATCAACTACAAGGATCCAGTGTTTATTCTAAGATAGACCTACGATCAGGTTATCACCAGCTTCGGGTACGAGAGGAGGATATTTCGAAAATGGCGTTCAGAACTTGGTATGGTCATTACGAGTTCCAAGTTATGCCATTTGTCTTGACAAACGCACCAGCGGTATTTATGGATCTCATGAACCGCGTGCGCAAGCCATTTTTGGATAAATTTATAATTGTCTTTATTGACGATATACTTATCTACTCTAAGAACAAGAAGAAGCATGAAGAACATCTTAAGTCAGTTCTGGAATTGCTTAAGAAAGAGAAGTTGTATGCTAAGTTCTCTAAATGTGACATTTGGATACCTAAGGTATAATTTCTTGGCCACGTGATTGATAGTCAAGGCATTCACGTGGACCTTTCCAAAATCGAATCCATAAAGGATTGGGAATCCCCTAAGACGCCAACGAAGATTCGCCAATTCTTAGGTCTCGTTCGGTATTACCGAAGATTCATCGAAGGATTTTCATAGATTGCCAAGTCGATGAAAGAACTTACTCAGAAAAGAGTTAAGTTCGATTGGGGTAACAAACAGGAAGCCGCTTTCCAGTTATTAAAGCTGAAGTTGTGTAGTGCGCCAATTCTGGCTTTACCTAAGGGAAGAAAAGATTTTGTAGTCTATTGCGATGCGTCGCACAAGGGATTGGGTGTTGTATTAATACAAAGAGAGAAGTTAATTTCTTATGCATCACGCCAATTAAAAATTCATGAGAAGAACTATACAACTCATGATTTGGAACTTGGATCGGTAGTGTTTTCTCTTAAACTCTGGAGACAATATTTGTACGGAACCAAGTGTACGGTGTTCATGGATCACAAGAGTCTACAACATATTCTTAATCAAAAGGAGCTGAATACGAGGCAGTATCATTGGTTAGAACTGCTCAGTGATTACGACTGTGAGATCCGTTATCACCCGGGGAAAGCAAATGTTGTTGGTGATGCCTTAAGTAGGAAGGAGCAGAGTAAACCATTATGAGTTTGAGCCTTAGTGATGACTATTGGCTTGGATCTTCTTAAACAAATCCTAAATGCTCAGACTGAAGCACAAATCAAGAACGAAGATGTTAGAGGCATGTTGGTTGAAAACTCAAAGGATCCGGAGAAATTTAGAATGAAAAAGTTAGAACCTCGTACGGATAGAACTCTATGCTTCAATGGCAGGAGTTGGTTACCATGTTATGGCGACTTGAGAACTGTGATCATGCACGAGTCCCACAAGTCAAAATACTCTATTCATCTGGGTTCTGACAAAATATATCAAGACATGAAGAAGCTATATTGGTGGCCCAATATGAAGGCCAACATCGCCACCTATGTTATCAAATGTCTGACATGTGATAAAGTCAAGGCCGAACATCAAAGGCCACTAGGATTGTTGGTACAACCCGATATACCTCAATGGAAGTGGGATAATATCACTATGGATTCACGAAGCTTCCTAAGTCATCACAAGGCTACGACACCATTTGGGTGATTTTCGACCGACTCACTAAGTTCGCAATCTTTGTACCGATGAGGGAAACTGGTCCACTAGAAAATTGGCAAGAATGTACCTAAAGGAAGTGGTCACGAGGCATGGAATCCCTGTCTTAATTATTTTTGATCGTGACCCTAGATTCGCATCAAATTTCTGGAGGTCACTTCAGAAGGCTTTGGGTACTAACTTAGATATGAGTACTCCATACCATCCACAAACTGACGAGCAAAGTGAGAGAACTATTCAAACTCTCAAGGATATGTTGTGTGATCGACTTCGGAAAGGGTTGGGTTAACCATTTGCCATTAGTCGAGTTCTCGTATAACAATAGCTATCATGCCAGCATCAAGGCTGCACCATTTGAAGCACTTTACGATCGAAAGTGTCGTTCACCTGTGTGCTGGACCGAGGTTGGAAAAGTGCAACTCACTGGTCCGGAATTAGTTCAAGAAACAACCAAGAAGATCATCCAGATCAAGCAAAGGATGCAACTCGCTCGTGATAGACAAAAGAGTTACGCCGATTTAAAGCATAATCCGATGGAATTTCAAGTTGGAGATGAAGTTATGCTTAAGGTTTCGCCTTGGAAAAGGGTGGTACGTTTTGGCAAACGGGGGAAGTTGAACCCTAGATACGTTGGACCGTTCAAGGTGTTGAAAAAGGTTGGATCCGTTGCATACAAGCTTGAGCTTCTGAAGAGCTGAGTAGGGTTCACAATACGTTTCATGTATCCAACCTGAAAAAGTGCTATGCCGACGAACCATTAGTCGTTCTGTTGGATGGAATTCATTTTGATGACAAGCTTCAGTTTGTCGAGGAACCGGTCAAAATCATGGATCGTGAAGTCAAAAAGTTAAGACGAAGTCGTGTCCCAATTGTCAAGGTTTGATGGAACTCTAGGAGAGGTCCTGAGTTCACATGGGAACATGAAGACCAATTCCGAAAGAAATATCCACACCTCTTCACAAAGACCGCACTGTCGTCAAGTGCCGCGTCTTAAGCCTTGAGGACAAGGCTCACTTAACGGGGGAAGACTATAACACCCTGTGTTTTATGGTCATTTACGACGTCAATAAATTCACTCTGTATTTGTAAAACCTAAAAATCTCAACAAGTGTAAAATTACCAAAATACCCCTAATGCAAGAAAATCCATAAAAGCTTAAATAAACTTCATTTAAATGTTAGAAATTATAAAAATACAACATGTGACAATTATGAAATTTATGTAAGGTTAAAATACCTTATATTATATAAGAAAAATAATTAATATTTTTGTATATATATTATTAGCCGAATTAAATGCATTTAAGTATTTATACTTTACAATTAATATGAAATAAATATGGATAATTACAAATAAATTATGCAAGTTTTAATATCTGATTTATTCACTTTTGGAAGCCCAAAAGTTTGGCCTAACCCCCATTATAACTCTTTTATACATTTTATTTTGTTTAAAACTCTAAAAACAATATCACCGAAACCCTAAAATCAAAAGAGGCGGCACCAAGAAATTTTCCAAGGGCAAGGACGAATTTTCCAAGGTGTTTTGAAGATCAAGGAAGGTGGGAAAAATAGTGGGAAGATTGTAGAGTGCTTGGTTCGATCGTGGTAATCGTTTGATTCGAATAAACACAACCGAATTCTATAAATTCATCAAATCATCAAGGATCATCAAGGGTATTTTTGTATCTCATTTTTCATCATATTAATTCGTTCTATGCTTAAGAAAAATATTCATGCATGTTATATTGATCGAATTAATTAAAACATGTTCGAAACCCTAATTTTTAGCTAGTTATGTAATCGGCATTTATAATATTTTTAAAATTGATTTTATATTTTTCTAAGGTTGTTTATATCATATATGACTCAGATAAATTGTTGGAAAAATTTAGGGGAGATTCGAATAATTATTTGGGATTTATTTATGTTTGCCGATTTGCGAATAAAGGGAAAAGGAAAGAAATAAAATTAGGGTTAGGGTTTTAATAATTTTTCCAGGTTCTTCTAATGCTAATGATTGTATAAAAATTGGGAAATGTTTGGGGAAAAATTTAATTAGGGTTTTGTGGATTTAATTACTTAGCCGATTTGATTTTTAATATATGAGGGGGTGATTTGTAATTTCTAAAACTATGAGGTCTATTTTAAACATGTTATTATACTTATTATATTCTGTATAAAATAATTTGGGGGGTATAAAATGTCATATTGATATTATTTTGGATTAAAATGGTTAATTACATATAATAAGTAATTAGAAATTAATTAATTAAAATAGAGGGACTGAAATTGTAAATTCTGAAAAGTGGAAGGTTTGGTCAGTATTTAATGTATAAAATATGAAATTGTCATATTTGAATCTATAAGGACTTGTTTTGTAATTATGGATAATTAAAGATATTGTTTAAATAATTAATAAACAAAAAGGGCTAAATATGTAAATTGTGTAAATTAAGGGTTTGACTTGTAAATACAGAAAATGGAAGGTATAATCTGAATAAAATGTGAAACTTTGATATTTACACTTTTAACCTTGAAAATTGTTGATTTTGTATATTAAACCCTAAAATATGGAAAGTTGTCATATTTAACCCTAAACTTGTAAGGTTGACATGTTAAGTCCCTAAACTATTCAAAATACTTAATAGAATCTCAAATGATGAATATTACTAATTTTGGAAACTTACTAAAAATGGAAAGTTACTAAAAATGGAAAGTTACTAAAAATGGAAAGTTACTAAAAATGGAAAGTTACTAAAAATAGAAAGTATAACTTAAATGAATGGTTTGTAATTCGAATTCATCATTTCTTTAGGTTCGGTCAAGAGGGAGTGATTTTGATTTCCTGTGGTGTTTTCTTTGATTATTGCTTTGCTTCGGAATAAGGTACAGATATTCTGACCTTATCGTTAAGGTTTCTCATGACATATTCCTCTCTATCTTTGATTACTTATGTGATTTGCTACATTTGCTCTGAGCCTTTTATCTTGGCTCTCTTATATGATATGTTCTTATGTTCTGTCTGAACCCTGCTATGCTACCTTTGATATTTGAACCTTTGGCATTGAACTTTTATTATGATCCCTTGGAAATGAACTTTGATATGACTTTACTTTGAACCCTTCAGTTTGAGAACCGAGCCACTATTTTGTAAGCTCAGTCGCACTTTCTTTTCCTGCGGCAGGTATCTAAGCTAGGAGCTGGGGTTGCTTTCGGGATATGAGTG
>BQNB010153464.1:0-15639 GCA_026074375.1 Tanacetum coccineum
TTTCCTAATCACAATTTATTGTCTGACTTAAATAAAATTAAAGAAATTTATTGTGACCTTCCATTTTCTTAAACCGCATCACAATACTTGTGTTCATTATTTCCCACTATCGAATTTAAATATATCTCATTTTTTTTGCATCATTTCATTAAAAGCACTCTAGCAAAATGCTAAAAAAAACGGCCGATCACTAATCCAATCTATCCAAGTAGAGTTAAAAGTTCCTATTCTTAGCAAGGATCCATAAGTATGAGAAAAGTTTCATTTCCTCACCAAGTGAAACTTTTTTGTACTCAATTGAATTTTTGTAGAGATGAACAGAACAAAGGGTGCCAAGCTCGAGGTACTCGAGTAAACTTTCGTTTCACTTATGAATTTCCAAATAAAGGAGTCGCGTTCTAGCTAGGTTATACACTTTTCCGGTTTATAATGATATAGAGATGAACTAATCAAAGTAAGCTAGCGAGACACTTCATGAAGGCCTTAATTACTGATGTGCTATAATTGGATTTTGCATTGTCCGGCTAGGAAAATCAGCTGTAGATTACTTAAGAGGTAATTAAACTAATTTGTTTGTACATCGATCTGTCTTATTAAGAATCTAACGTCATGAATTGTGCCTAGCTTGATCTCTGGATAAAAAATGTACATCTAATATAGCAAGATCCAACTTGGTATTATCGTTTGATAAAACCTTTGCTAATAAGTAACAATACCTTAAGATTTAGGAAAGAAAAATGATTTTTGTGCCTACTAATCATGCCTACAAATGAACCTAATGATTTGATTGATTGATTTTAAAAAATGATTAGTGGAAATTTAGAGAGAGAGATTGCATTATACAAATGTACAAGTGATTTATGCAATAGACATGTATTTAGACATGTATTGTATGTCTAAATAGCATTACTCTTTAGGAAAATCCAATTATAAGCTGGAACGATGGGATTTGGAATTGGAAATGGCATTGGGTTAGACCACCTAGGGGGAGGGCTTTCGACGAGTTAGATAATTTGAAAGATGCCTTATGACAGATTAATTTACAGCAAAATCACAGTGATACATGGAAGTGGAGCTTGGATCCAAAGGGCGAATTTTCAGGTAAGTCGTTAACAAAGTGGGTGGATGAGCGACAAAGTGGTCAGGGATCTGGTCTACATGGAACAACCTGGAACAATATGGTCCCCAAAAAAGTTAATGTTTTCTTGTGGAGGACTATGATCGCGAGATTGCCTGTGCGAATGGAGCTAGATAAAAAAAGGTATCGATCTTGATTCTTTGTTGTGTCCGTGTTGCGATAATTACATTGAGACAGTCGAGCGTTGTATTATTTTGTGTGAGGATGCAATGCGTGTTTGGGAGATGATTTTTACTTGGTGGGGGACGGGGTCAGTTAATGTATTTACTGTTAGAGATTTATTTAGCCATAAGGGTGGCCTTGTGGTGGATAAAGTGCCCCATAAAGTGTGGAATGCGGTGCTACGTTTTGCTGGATATTTAATATGGAAACGCAGAGACGATCGAGTATTTAGAGGGACATGTGGTAACATAGTGAGATTGTTTCAAGATGTACAATTAAAGTCATATGAGTGGATAAACAGAAGGTCCAAGAGTATAAAATTAGAGTGGGAAAAGTGGATTAGGAGACCCCAAAATTGTGGTATTGTCCAAGGTGCGGCTCATGTTCAATGAGGCTTTATCCTTTTTGCCATCTGACCGCGAGGATCTCAAGTTTATATACGTTTGCTTTTACCTTATCTCTCACATAACTCATGTGTTTGTTTTAGGTATTGTTGAGGTTGTGAGGATTGGTAGTGTGTGGGTGTAATGTTTTTTTTCTTAGTTTTGTTCCTTCCATGGCCTGATGTGGCTGTTTGTTGGTTTTGTATCCTTGTTGCCTGATGTGGCTGGTTGTTGGTTTTGTATCCTTTTGTTGGTTGTGTTATAAAAGTGGGTTGCCTTTCAAAAAAAATATATAACATAAGCCTAAGCCCAATTCATAAGCTTAGCCAAACACCCCCTAAACATATAAAATAAAGTTGCAATTTTATTACGTTTTTTAGCTTTGCTCATACAGATGAAGAACGAGAAACAATCGAGACTTGTAGAACATCAATCAAGACGTTTAAAACTATTGTACAAAGTCTTTTATTCTACCATTGTTTTAGTTTTCAAGGTATTTTGAAAGTTAATCATATTGTGATTCTCAACAACATAGTGGTAAGGCTTTGATTTTCTCATAAAATGTTTTAGGAGGCGTTTGGTTGCCTTGATTTAAGTTGGACTTTGGCATGATGGTAAAGATTCATTGTTTGGTACATTAAGGTGGGCCCTCAGATTGAGGATCAATGTCAAAAATTTTCCATCTTTTAATCCATGGCACACGTCCCGGTTTTTGAAAATCTTACTTCCATTTCTTGTCCTTTTTCCAATCAAGTAGACCCAAATTTTATATCAGCCACTCAATTTTATTCATCCCTTATTTGTTTTAATTTTATAATAACACATTCTAATTTTAAATTTTAAATCTATTTATATAATAAATAATATTTAAATTAAATCAAAATCCAAATCTAAAACCAAATTCAAATCCTAACCCGAACTTGTACCAAACGCACCCTTAAACTTCCTTAGGTGTGTATCTTTGAAGGTGGTCAGATAAAAGTTACAAACGATGTCAAGATTAACTCGACACATCTAAGTTAAAAAAAATCGCATCAGATTAACCTAGATAGTAAAAAGCTTATCCTAATTATTTCATCCTGAACTACTTGGTCTCTTGGATATCAACTTAATTGACACTTGTTTATGTATAAATATATATTTTGTACACTTGAAGACACAAAAGTCAATATGTCCGAGTGGTTAAGGAGACAGTCTTGAAATCTGTTGGGATTTGCCTGCGCAGGTTCGAACCCTGCTTTTGACGTTACATTTTTTATTTCTTCTATTAATCAAACCCTATATTTATTTGTTTATTAAGCTTTGTTTTATCAGTAAAGCTTAAATCCAAGTTTTCTGTATACTTGAGGGAATGTTTGAATCAGCTTATTAGATTGTGTTATAAGCATATAAAGAGGTTTTCGTAAGCCTAAATTCATGGCTTGTTGAGAGGTCTTTGCCTCTTGGGTTTATTTCATAAGAGTCGTAGCGAAGGACAAGCTTACTTTTATTAAAAAAATTAATGACGGTATGTTTGGTAGAAGGAAATGGGATAAGATAAATAAAAATGTATCGAATTCTATTGTTCGGTAGGTTATAGAAATAAAAAAGTGGAGAATTTGTAATAATTGGTACATTTTCATCACTTTTCAGTTGGGAATTTGGAGAATTAAGAATAATTTTCGCAATATTTTCCACATATATGTATTTTCCCCTTTTCAACTCACATGGGTATTTTAGTTACTACTCGTAATTCAATTGTCACCACTCCTCATTCGGGTCAACCCGGGTATGAAAATAATCTTTATTTGGGTCAATCGGGTCAACTCGCACCTGAGTTAGTCAAACATTTTTAACCCAATACCCGACCCTATTTAATATTTGGCTGACTCGGATTGACCCTAATAACCAAAATAAAATTCTGGACCCGAGTAACTCGACCCGAATAAACTTAATCAGGTTCGGTTTGAGTCAGACTTTTTTGACACCCATCTTCAAAACATTGTTAAAAAAATAAAAACAAATACAAATTTGCGCATTTATATTGTCTAACTTTATATGCTCTATTTTATTTCTAATCTCAAAAATTCTCTATACAAAACATTTTCTTAGAACATCCACTATAATGGTTTATGGTTAGATTTATAAAATGTTGAAAAAGTTTAAAAACTTATACACCACCATAACGAGCATCTATTTTAAACTTGTTTATTTTGAATAAACACCAACAACAACAACATACCCAATCCCGCCGGAGCGAGGTATGGGGGAGGTGAACATAGGCAGATCCTACCCTTATCTCCAAGATAAACCCGAAAGTAGAGAGACTGCTTCCAGGGGACCTCCGGCCAGTGTACGTGTGCATTATAGAGAAGCTCAAGGAAGGAAAACGAAAGCAAAGCAAAAGCAAACAAGCAACCAATAACATACAACCAAGAAGAACGAACAAACACCAAACAAGCGAAGAGCACAATAACCACACAAAAACGGCCAAGAGAAAACGCCAACCAAACAGGCATATAAGCAAACAATAGACAACAAAACACGAGAGAGACCCAAGCGCGGACAAGATGGATCCCATAAGCAGACCACAGCTCAAACAAAACAAATAAACAGAGCCAACAATCCAAACAACTAATGACAAGAGCACGACAAGCAACACAAGCAGAGCAAACAAGCATACCGGCACACAAGAGACAACAAAACCTAGGAAAGGGCCAAAAGAGAGAAAAGGGGCACCTATCCGACTAAGAGACGCCTAGCCTAAGAGAGCACTATGGGGAGCTAAACCTATGGGCAGATCAAAAGGAGGCTCCTAAGCACTTAAAGGCAACTAACTAGTAGGCAGAGGACCTAAAACACGCAAGACACAGCTACTACGAGGGCCCTACACTCCTAGATGCGAAGCCTAAAGGGAAAGCAAAAAAGAGAAGGGGGTCCTAGGCGCTAGAAGGCAAACTAGCTAAGGGACAAAAGGCAAATCTACTACGCAACTCCTATGCTCCTAAACGCAAGACATAATCTAAGGCCTACTACTTCTACCCGCTAATCCTAATTCTGTCTCTCCACCCATTCCTATCAGAGGTCATGTCCACGGACAAGAGAAGCTCCATCATGTCCTGCTTAAGTCTATCTTCCCATCTAAGTTTAGGTCTACCCCTCCTCCTCGAGCCTTCAACTAACATAGCTTCCACTCTCCTAACAGGGGCATTTTGTGGTCTCCTCTTGACATGCCCAAACCATCTCAACCTTCCTTCCCTCATCTTGTCGATTATAGAATCGACATCAAGTCCTGCTCTGAAAACTCCGTTGGGTATCATGTCTACCATGGTTTTACCGCACGTCCACCTCAGCATTCTCAAGGACGTCGCACGTGCACCACACCGGCAAACCCTATATATATCATACTATATATTGCATCTGTCTCTCTCTCTCTGCTGTATCTGATCAATCAAAAATCACACAACTACTTTATGGCGTGAGAGTGCGGCGCGCAAAAGCCAGAAATAGGGAGACTACAGCGCACACACACATGACAGCGAACAGGGACTATCGCATCTATTCTGCACACATTAATTTGGAATGGTATAATACTGTGTAGGCAAAGACTGGTATCTATTTTGGTTTTTTGTGAAGGATTGTCTCTATCTCTATGATCTCTAGCACTCATATATCTATCTATATATAAGGGTTTTGTTGGGTGTAAGTTAGTGCTATATCATAATTTAATTGCGAGCTACGATCTCATCTGAGAATAGATAGCTAGAGTGACATCGATGATTAAATGGGTTTAAGGAATTATGGTTTGTTAGGGTAGGGTTCTATATAGTTTATTGGTTTTTTACAGATTAAAGAGCATAAGCAAGATTAGGTGTGATGCTATAGTGTGGATATATATAGGGGGGTAAGTTATTTTGAAGAATGTTGATTTAAGGTATATATGATGTCGGAGGAGTGGAGATTGCCTAGATTTCTTCAAATTGGGTTTGGTTTAAGGTGTAAGTAAAGATTAAGATATATATATATATCTATATAACACAATTTTAGTGCGGTGTGTTAGTGATTGATGGATGATTAGAGAGAGAAGTGGGGAACACAGCGATTTGTGTGTTTGGTGGATATATATCTATCTTTTTGAGGGGGGGGGTAGATGGGTTTGTTTGTGGGTTTTTGGTAGGTTTTTGTGGTTTTTTTTGGGGAGGATGATACACGAGTTAGGAAGTTATAATATGTTTTATTTACTAATCCATTCGAGGTGAAATTGAGTATAGGTGGTAGGGATATAGCGCGCTGACTCGCGTACGCGCTGAGCGCGTTATTTAGTTGTATGTTTGTGTAGTGATATCATATTTGTACGTTTTATTGGGTGTGTAGAGAGAGAAGAGTTACACACTGATGGTAGGGACATCTACTAGCGCGATAGAGAGAAGTGTAGAGCTGAGATTATTGTTGTGATTGGAGGTTTTAGAGGAAGGGAGTATGGATTTAAGGTAGATTGGTAGGATAAGGGAGTTAGTGGGAGGAGTATAAATTAGAATGGGGTTTGATTGGGGTAGACGCGATATATATTGGACAACAACTATCTACAAAAATTTTATTTTTTTATATTGATTTTTGTGGTTATGGGGTTTTTGTTTTTATGTTATTATGATGGGAGAATTGTTTATGATTTTTTATGTAATTTGGTAGATGTATTTGGTTGGATGATATGAAGGTTTTTTTTTTATTTTGTGGATGTGGTTTTGAGATGAGAGAGGGGAGGATTTAGGAAGAGTTGGTGTTGTGTGTTTTTTTTGTGGTTTGGGATGGGACAAGAGCTAGATGAGTTAAAATAGGGGAGATGGAGAGTTATTAAATAATATGCATTTAGAGATCAATAATACCTCTTCTACTACAATAGTGTCAAATTATGTCTCTGTTATTTTATAAGGATTTATGGGTTGGTGTTTATGGTTTTTTTTTTTAGTAGTTTGGGTTTGTGGGGGGTTTTGTGATGTGTGTGAAGAGTTTGATAGGATATATATCTATATATCTTATGTTTTTGGTGAGTGAGAGTGAGAGAGTGTATATCTCTGGGTAGAGATGAGAGGTATTATATATTTTTTGGAGTATTGTGTGGAAAAGGAGTTGTAGTGAGAGTGTGAGTGTGGAGTATAGTAGGTTGTTTAAGATTAAGGGGAGGATATATATAAATGAATGATAGGGGGGTGGTGGGGGGAGTAGGGGGGGGGGTGTTATGTGTAGTGTGAGTAGCGTGTGGATGAGTGTTTGGGGTGGGTTGTTGGTTGGTGTGGGGGTTGTGTGTTTTTTTTTTGTGTTGTTGGTTAGGGGGTGTGAGTGTGTGTGAGTGAGTGAGTGTGTGTGGTTTTTTTTTTTTTTTGATTTTAGTGTTGTTAGTTAAGTTAATAGTGTTTGGATCTATATATATTGGTGTTTATTTTTTTGTGTGTGGGGTGTGGTGTGGTGTTGTGTGGGGTTTGTTTTTTGTTTTTTTTGTTGTTGGTATATAGAGATATTGTGTTAGGTTGGTTTTTTGTTGGGTTTTTGGTTAAATTATAGTGGTGTTTTTGGTTGTGTGTTTTTGTTGTGGTGGGTGGTGTTGGTTTTTGATTATATTTTTGTTGTATTGTTGGAATTGTGGGTGGGGGTTGAGTGTGTGTGTGTGGGGGGATTGTAGTGGTGTGGGGGGGGGTGATGTATCGTATATATATTTGGGGGTGTTGGAGGTGTGGTGTGTGGGTGTAGTGTTTTTGTTGTAGATGTTGTATTTGTTCTGTATGTATGTGTGTTTTTGGGGTGGTGGGTGGGTTTTGTTGGGGTTTGTTGTGTTGTTGTTGTGGGTTGGTTGGGGTGTTGTGGGTTTTGTGTGGGTTGTTTGGTTGGTGTTGTGTGTTGGTTTGTTTGGGTGTTGGGGTGGTGGGTTTGGTTGGGGTGGGGTGGTTGTGTGTGGTGTTGGGGGTGGGGTGGGGGGGGGTTTGGGGGTTGTGGGGTTGTGTTGGGGGGGTGGGGGGTGTGGGTGTTGGGGGGTGTGGTGTGGGTTGTGGTTGTTGGGGGGGGTGTTTTTTGTTTTTTTTTTTTTTTTTTGTTGGTTTTTGTTTTTTTTTTTTTTTGTTATGTTTGTGAATTAAGGATGTTGAAGTTTATGGTTTTGATTTAGTTATATGTTTATTGAGATGGTTTGTTATTATGTGGTGTATGTTTTAGGTGAAATGGATTATTTTAGTGAAAGTATATATTTTATTTTTTTGTGTATGTTTGTTTTTTTGGTAGTTTGATTGTGATATGTAAATAAGTAGAATTATTTATTAAGTTTTAGTTTTTAAATATTCTTTATATTTTTTAATTGAATTTTTTAATAACAAATTTCTAATCTTGCTCTAAATAACATCATTCTCCTAGTTCTCAATACTCTAAAAACCTGTAAGAGAAAATAAATACTCCAATCCGCTCATATTAAGTGTCCACAATGAATCATTTAAGTCTTTTCATCAACTTTGACCATAAATATTTTGTTTGTGTTTATATAATATGAACAAAAATTAACCAACGATTTATTTTTAAATATATATAGATTCTTTTTAGAAATTTAGGTTCGAGTTACAGGACGAGAGAGATTTAAAATGATAGTCTTTTCTCTAATTATAGTTCCGCGATCTCCGTTTCTTAACATAGAGTAGTTTATGGATTACACGTAAATTACGAAGTAAATTACTTCTTATTTAAATATATGAATACTAAAAAAATATTATTCTCATATTTTATATTAATTTTGACAATGACACATTTTATTATCATAAAAGCATATTATATTGTATTATTATCTATACAACAAATTTTTATTTTTTTGTATAAAATTGTATCCTTACATCCTAAATATAAAAAAAAACGATACATCTAATAATTAATCTGATAATTCTATGTCATTCATCACTACATCCGCACTATCAAATGGCCACTCAAATATAAAATAAAACACAATAACATTGCAATACTAAACATGGCAAACCATTGTTTTTCCTCTATATGTTTGCCAAGATAATATTTATATGATGGCCCACATACGTTTCAATTTTTACCAATAAGAATGTATTATTAAGAACTATTTGGCATGCGTATCTTATTCATTTTACACATGTGTGTAAATCTAGTCATGCTGTTATGTTTATTTACATGTTTAGCAATTTGTTTCCACAATAATGTTTCCTTATAATTAAATTCTTGAAAATACATTTTTTTATGATTGATTGAATTGTGAAGTGTGTGGATGCGGTTAAGTTAATGTGGTCCTCTAAAGACAATTAGATGTATTTGATCCTTACAATAGGTTGACCGTGATCACAAGGTATGAGCAGTTCCCCCGAAGGATGAATCCATTCGATTATTCCCTGCTACAGTTACTAACTCATCAGGTTGTTTCGAGGTCTTTAAATTAATACAACCATCAGTCATTTGTAACTCTTTACGCAATTGCCAGTAAATCAATTTACACGAGCACTACAATTAAATTTTGCTCAGAAAAAGTATAGCAACTACTATAAGGACTTAAGAAATACTCCATGGTCATACAGGCTCTCTGAGAATTGGCAGTTTACATAGAGCGAGTCTGCAATGGGACGTACAGCAAACAACTAGATGTAAAAAAAATCCTATAAAAGTATATTTGAACTATGAATTGGGAGAATTCATGACAATTCGTGTTTTGGACTCTAAGTTCTGTTTTTGATAGTACACTTGAGCACTCTCTTTTAGCTGCCATCAATTAAATAATCAAGTCTCTTGTTTCCTTATAAGCCCTAATGACTTCAAGGCAAGTATTAATTGCACAACTTTTCTTATGTTATATTCTTAACACAAGTGGTTTATTCATGGATCTTTAACATAATAAAGCAGTAAGAGTTTTATGCAATCATAAATATGACGGATTCACATAGATATGTACAATTTCACAAGGTAAAGAGCTCTCTGTATTAATGAGCGATTGGTTATTTTTCTTGTATTTGTTTTTGTTGACTTGTATAAAAAAGGGTACCTAATGAACCTTACTTTGTCACTCATTTATAGGCAAAAAATGGAGATGTGCCATAGAAGAAAAGATGCAAGTTTTGTGAATGGTTGAATACAAGGAAAAGAAACACTGATTGCACTTCCCCAGCTCAATTTGTTTGAACAAAGATAAAGAGAGCCACTTATATCTTATACTATGAATGGGAACGCATGATGACACTTAGGTAATTACTTTTCTGTTATCATATATTGGTGCCTATAACTTAATAAATCAAATTATTCAAACAACTGAATTATTATTACCACATGGTGTAAACACTGAATAAGAAGTGCCTACGGAATATAGAACACTTGGTGTGTCATATTTGAGCCCATACCAAGAATTTAACATTAAATGTGGTCTATACAAGTTACATCATCATCATCGTTTAAATTCTCACATTAAAAACTTAATTATTTGTTGTGTCAAAGATGCAATAACGCCAAACTCCCATGTCCAATTTATTATCAATTTAATTGTATATTGAAAGCAGATATAATTGATTGATGTTACTTGTGCAAATATATGAGGTTGAAATAAGCAATTTAAAATAACTATGTTGACATTTTATTGATTTCAAAAAGCACATCTGAAAGGGTGTTTAGGATTGCTATTATTGGGATGTGCTTATTTAACAGTACTCATGGGGTTTTGTAGATATTTGTGAAGGATGTTTGGAAAGAATACACGGGATGGCCATTAAACGCCATGGAAAATCAGTACAAGTTCATGGTTAAACACATGCAACTTTAGAGCGTAGCGTTTCAGGAACTTCTCCTCGATGCATACATTGTGTTTATCTTGCTGCTATACATCTAAGCATAAAACTGTTGGCTTATGTTGGTCCTTGATACAACGAAATATATTGGAGAGAAATGTGATGAGGTTTAATTTCCAATATGTAATATGTATGTAGCCATCACTGTATGTGTATGGGTCTCTTCTCTTTTTGAAAAGATTATGCTATTTATGACAAGTTGTTCAAGATAAGCGTATGTCGCCTTTATTTTCTATCAGAGTAAGCAATTAGTAATGCACCCATATTAGGGGGTGTATGTGGTATGTGTATGTAGCTACTTATGCATGAAATTCAATCAAGATTGATAATTTAAGTGCTATATAATGTTATTTGGGTTTTAAATTTGTTCATTTTTACAATATCATGCAAACCAAGGAGTAAAAATTAATCCTTATTTTGTTAAAGAGTTACGATCAAAGCAATAAGTTAATAAAAGTAATTACCATAAGATACTTGTGCTTAGAAATCCAACATAGGAAGAAAAAAATTGTATTGTAAAACGATAAAAATATAACTTTAATTATTTAGAAAAAACCATGTGTCTTGCTAATTACATTTATTTGTCAACTATCTATCAACCAGCGCTTAATTTTTAAAACAACACTGAAGCAATTATGTGTTTTAAAGATAACATAAAACAATCAAATCAAGTTATCTACATAATATGTAGTTAGACTTGGAACAACAAAAAACAATATCGAACTATCAAATACAAATGTTTATTTAAACAAAATCTTAAAGCTCGCCGCCCAACGGGCGGGCCTTGAAGCTAGTATATGATATAAACGAATGAGTAGTCGGACGTTCACGAACATAAATGAACGGACAAGTCTTTCGTTCATTTAACTAAACGAACGTAAAATCTTATTCATGTTCGTTCATTTAATTAGTACCCGAACATAAACAAACTTTTTACCGATTATTCAATAAATGGTCATTGAACGTGCAGTTAGTTTACATCTTTATACGACACAACGAAATCTGACTTGAAAGTAAAACCACTATCACTTTGTTTTTTATATGTTACTCGTACAAACACATACAATCATTACGTCTGATATACTAAATCGACACGTGAATTCTGGTCAAATTGATGAATCCTTCAATGTAGGACGTTTAACATCTTTACATTATCAAATATAAAAAATAGTTTTAATATTCGTGCACGCACGAAGTTTATACATTAAATTTTAATTAAGTGTTAATTTTGTAAATGATATTATTTTTTCGTATTTGCACATTGAAGATCTTGTTTACCATTATTTCATTAATTGTGAATGCGAGTTTATTTTAATTTAAACAATTGTACTATTTATAATAAATGTTTCCTATAATATTAAACAAAGAATGTTAATCTTCATGTTTGTCAATTACATTGTTGTGTGTTAACTATAATTTAGCCGTATTTTATACTAGACGAATACCCGTGCATGCAAGGAAAATCTCTTGTGGCCGATAATTAACGATATGCAATATTGATAATGTTGTGGCTTTGTACTTGAATGCGAGAAATTCTTAACATAAACGAAATTGCAAACTCTCGTAAAATGCAAGAAATTCTTAACTTGTATCAGACAAGACATTCAGTTAAATTGAAAGTGAAACATTACATCATTATGAGATAAAATCTAACAGCACACGTTACTCGAAAATATAACAGCACACGTTACTCGGTCGGGTAAAACTTCTTGGTACACGACATTGAGGTGTTAGACTCCTACTTGATTCAAACTCTCGTTTATGGTTTGGAGATCAATACATTTATGTTTTTGAAACCCAGGTTTACCAAGTTTCTGGTCGAAAAACAGGTCAAATTAAAAACCATTTTTTATAGTTTCAAAACTCGTTTTCGATTTAACGTCCTCGTGTACCCTTCGCATAGCTGTGGAATTCGTGAAGCGACATCGTGTTCAGCATTATTTCCCTCTGGTGGCAGTTCTAAGTGTTTATATTTTCTGTGTATTTTTTTCATGCAATTGTGATCCTATAAACTTATAGGGGATTACAAACCCTAATAGGTTATAATGATTTTAATTTTTCCAATGTTTCTTAAAATGAGTCAATCAATTAATTAATGAGGCAATCAGTTTCGTTTGACTGAGTGTACATATCAGTTTCGTTTGCTATTATTAATTCGTAGGTTATAATGATTTTAATTTTTCCATTGTTTCTTAAAATGAGTCAATCAATTAATTAATGAGGCAATCAGTTTCGTTTGACTGAGTGTACATATCAGTTTCGTTTGCTATTATTAATTCGTAGGTTATAATGATTTTAATTTTTCCAATGTTTCTTAAAATAAGGATTTTCAACTTTTCTAGATTTCAACTTTTCTAGATTTCTAGTTTCAACATTTGGGTAAATCTCCTTTATAAGGAGTAAGTATAGAAGTATAGATATTATTAATTCGTAGGTTATAATGATTTTAATTTTTCCATTGTTTCTTAAAATGAGTCGATCAATTAATTAATTAGTCAATCAGTTTCGTTTGACTGATTGTACAGTTTCGTTTGCTATTATTAATTCGTATGTTATAATGATTTTAATTTTTTCAATGTTTTTTAAAATGAGTCAATCAATTAATTAATGAGGCGATCACTTTCGTTTGACTGAGTGTACATATCAGTTTCGTTTGCTATTATTAATTCGTAGGTTATAATATGTTTCTTTAAATAAGGATTTTCAACTTTTCTAGATTTTAACTTTTCTAGATTTCTAGTTTCAACATTTGGGTAATTCTCCTTTATAAGGAGTATAGATATAGATTAAACTCGTGTACACATGTGATAAACTTATAAAATGAAATAACAATTAGTCCTTATTGAACGCATATAGTAAAAAAATATTTTCCCGAATATTCTTACTTAAACTCACAAAGAGGAAAAAATGAGTTGTTCGTATACGTACAACATCGTCTATTTATTTATATACACAATACTTCGTGCTCTCATTTTGATATTAATAATCTTGTGTATATGTGTGTTGTATTTTTAAAACAACATATATGTTGTATTTTTAAAATATTAAGTCTGTTGGTACAAAGTCTAAGGGGTTATTTGTTTATTTTTTAAAGTTATTAAAAACATGAAAACTTATAAATGTACACTTAATTTCATATTATTTATTTAAAATTCAACCACTAAAGTTTTATTAGTTACCACCTTTTTTTAAGTTTTTGTTTTCACAAATTTGACACATATATTTTTGTGTGTTTTTTTTCTCCACCAAAATTTTCAATTTTGACCAAATTGGATTTAATTTTGACTTTTTTATAACCAATCAGATCACACGATTTTGCCTACGTGTCAAAATCAAGAATTCTGATTGGTCTAATTTTTTTTCTATAAGATCAAATCTCATAGAAAACTCTGAAATGACATAAATTTTTTATTATATACTGTAAAAGATTAAAAAAAATAAAACTATAATCTCTTAGTTTAATAATTTTAATATTATCAGGATACAACTTTTCCTATAAATACATATTATCTATGTCTTAAAATTATTGTTCATGTATCTTTTTTTTTGTTTGTCCTAAATTAACCGTCCACTTTCAGAAATAGATAGTATAATTATATTTCATATCACTCTAATTTGAAGTAAGAGCACTGGGAGTGGTGGTACCAAACTCAAAAAGTGGTGCCACGTCAGCAAAAAGGAGTTTGACACCAGAAATGCTATGACACCAGAATTCAGTGGCATTGGTTTGGCACCAGAATTCTGGTGCCATAACATTTTTTTTATTATTATTTTTTTTCATATTTATCTAAAATACATTTATTTATATAACTAAAAATAAAATTCATTGAAATTAAAAACATTACATTAAAAAAATAATACATTAAAAAAAATACATAAAATTATAAGATATAAAATTAAAATGCATAAAATTAAAAATCATAAATTTGGCGGCGCCGACTAGTTTAGAGGTGGTGGATATGCCGCTCGAATTTTTGCCTTTTGGGCGTTGATGATAGCTCTTGTTGGCGTTCTAGCGACCGGATCCATCCCGCGGTGTCGATTTGTAGACAGCCTATGTCTGGCAATTCCTTGAGCATTGGATAACGCCTTCGGTCTTCACACTCATTCCAATTGGTTGGTTTGGGATTGTGATTTCAATTTTTTTTAGTGAAAAAAATAGAGAAATTGAGAATGTGTGTTATAAAATGTATTGTAAGTGTGTGTGAAGGCTTGTGGATGAAATATAAAGGGGGTATTTATATGATTGCGTATATGGGGTAAATTGGGTTTTGCTTGGGGTTGGAGCAGGGGTTATTGGGTTTTTTGTGTTTTGAAAATCGCTCCCCCCATCGGCTATCAACGTATAGTTAAAGAAATAATAAAAAGTTCTTGCGTGGGATGGTAGCTCCAATGGGGCGAGAAGCCTATGGCTGCGAGCGAGAACACGAGTGGTTGCGTCGTGGCCTTTTCTCGCGCCAAAGTTAGCACCACGCTAAGCGACCACTCCCTCCGTCTAATAATTTCAAACTATAAATAAAGATTTATAAATTAATTTGTTAAGGGTAAAAATAACAATGTGAATAAGTTATAAATTAATTTGTTAAGGGTAAAACTATCATTGTGCAAAAAATAAGAGAGAGAAAGAGAAAGTTGTAATGATAATGTTTTTATAAAATTGTGTGTCTTTTGTCGGTGAAAAATAATTAGGAGAGGGAGAGAATACTTAACATTAAGGATACATATTTTCAGTATGTTAAATGAAAAAGAAAATAATTACAAACTTTAAAGATGTATAAATTAATTGATTAATGATAAAACTATCATTGTGCAAAAAGTAAAAGAGGAAAAACTCTAATAATGATATTTTTATTAAACTATATGAAAAGAAAAAGTAAAAACTTGTAAGAATTGTTGGCTGTCTAATAGTAAGAATTGTTGGCTGTCTAATAATTCTATGTTATTTTCCTAATTTATATAACATAAAATGTCAAGACAACCAACAATACAATATTGATCTCAACATGCTTAGATCATTCTTTTACTACTCCATGTGGGATTCTACATACAAAAATAAGTTCAACCTAGAAGCACTTGAGGGGCGTAACCTATGTTCTAATTTATTTATCCATATTAGTGTTTCATCTAAGCTCCAAAGTTTAGTAACTATTGCGAT
>BQNB010153467.1:2543-13100 GCA_026074375.1 Tanacetum coccineum
GACTAACAGTATTAATATTTAGACTACCAATATTAATATATGTACTGGCAGTATTAATACTTGGCCCATAAGTATTAATATCTTGAGTACTGCTATCAGTCCTTTCTTGATCATCACTTCCACTTACTTTATTTACACCTTCATCTCCTTTGCCTAGTACCTCATAAGCATTCTTATCATCTGAGCTCTAAGTACTTGAAGAATCAGAAGTCAAAAATGGTATCAGTATGTATTCATGATCAACTGATTTCTCCTGTATAGCTTGCCCTGCATTATCATTTGTCTCAATACCTGCATCACCATTAGTTTGATTTCCTACAGTAACTGGCTCATAATTCATAGATTTTGTCAGTGAATCAATATCAAAGAGCCGTTCTGGACCACTTCCTGCAACATTAGATTTATTTTCTAGAAATTTAACATGCAGGTTCTCTTCAACTTTCCTGGTTCTAGTGTTAAATACCCTAAATGCCTTACTATTTACAGAGTATCTAACCAAGAACCCTTCAACAGCCTTCCCTTCAAACTTGCCTAGAAGATCTAAGGTATTCAACATAGTAACATGACACCCAAAAGGTCTCATGAAGTCTAGATTTGGTGGTCTACTAATTAAAAGTTCATAAGGTGTCTTGTTATGAGGCTTTGTTACTAAAACTTTATTCTGAACATAGCAAGCAGTATTAATTGCTTCAGCCCAAAATGTAGTAGGTAATAGTGAATCTACTAGCATAGTCCTAGCTGCCTCTATTAGTGTTCTATTATTTATTTCTGCTACTCCATTTTGTTGTGGAGTCCTAGCAACACTAAATTCTCTCATGATTCCTTTTATCTGACAGAACTGATTCATTTCATTATTTTTAAACTCAGTTCCATTGTCACATCTGATAATTTTAACTCTATGATTTATTTGGTTTTCTATGCCTGTGATAAAAGTTTTAAGGATTCCACAAGTCTCATCCTTAGAGGCAAAAAAAAACCCCAACTAAACCTACTAAAGTCATCAGTGACAACAAGGCAATACATCTTTTTATTTAGACTCTTTACAAATGTTAGACCAAAAAAATCCATGTGTAACATTTGTAAAGGCTGGCTGATAGAGCTCACAAGCTTGGTCTTACATGAGGCTTTGTGTTGCTTTCTCTTCTGACAGGCAACACATGTATGGTCATTTTAAAAAAGCTTTGATGGCAATCCTCTTACAAGGTTTCCCCTCACAAGTTTATTCATAGTTTTAAAGTTTATATGACCAAGCCTCCTATGCCATAAATTAGACTCATTAATTATAGCCTTTGCAAATAAACAAGTCAAACCTCCTGAAGGAACAATATTCTTTAGATCAAAACTGTACATGTTGTTATGTCTGGGAACTTTAAGCAAGACTTAACTTTCATCAAGTAGCTTAAAATCAGGATATAGAACAAGACATTCAGTCTTAGTGAAAAGAACACTGTTTTTCTTGTCACATATTTGTGAGACAGAGAAAAGATTAAATTTAAGTTCCTTTACAAAGTATACATCTTCAAAGTCTAATTTCCCAGTCCTAATTTTACATTTTCCAGTAATTTTACCTCCTTTAGGACTTCCTTTCTGCAATTGCATAAATCCACCATCTACCTCTTGATATTGTAAGAAAGGGACTTGTTACCAGTCATATGCTAGACCATCCACTGTCAAAAATCCTTGATCCTGTAAAAGTATATTTTAGCTGGATTACCTGCACTAAAAATAAAGAGAATTAGTTTCTCTTGGTGACCCAAGTCATTCTGACTGAGTATGCCTTGTAGATCACATAGTTAAATCTTTTAAACATGTATGATCCACTGTCTTTGGAGGTATGGTCAATAACATTTCCTGTTGGTCTCCAAATCCAGCATGCTGAGGACTTAACAGCATTTTCCCCATTTCCCACAGCAGCACTAACTACTGCTTTTGGCCCAGCAGTAGTTACATTGTTAACCCTTGTAGTTTTAACTTTTTCATTAAGATTATTGGTTTTAGCTGCTGATTTTTGGTTAAAAGCCCTTTTTATTGGTGAATGTGCTTTAAAATAAGAATATGTTTTGGGTAATGCATCATTCACTTTTGATTTAGGGGCAGCAGTATTAACAGGCCTGGCAGTACTAATTGATGTTGCTGCTCTTGGAGAGCTTTGCTTAGCAGTATTAACTGGTACTTGTCCTGACTTTGTTACAACTGTTGTTGGAACAAAATTCCTTTTAGGATGTGGGTGAGTAAATTTATTTTGGTGGTTCACCCTCTGAGCATTGTTCCATACTGGTCTAATTTCCCTTTGACCAGTAACCCTTCCCTTATTATTCAACACTGGTTTTTCTACCATTTTCTTGTCATGAAAATCATAGTCTTTGATTAATGGTGAAAACGTCCCACAGTACATAACATGCTTTCTTTATTATAAGCTCAAAACCATTTCATAGAAAATTTTGCGTCATTATTCCTTCCAGTTTATTCTATTATCCTTGGGAACTTTGACTTTTCCGAGGATAGTCTTTCTTGCATATGTAGGTTCGTGTTTTCCTTATTAAACTGTTTTCACATTCTCATCAGATTTGACAAAATTGATTTTAGTAAACTTTGGTTTTTGTCTGGCAGTTTTAGTATAACACCACTTCATTATCAATATTAGTGTCCCAATCTTCAATGTATTAGGTGCACTAGGCCTAACAGTTTTAGGTTTTTCCAAACTATCTTACTAGTTTTAGATGCAGTAGTAATAGTTTCACCCACTTTAGTCTTATAGACAAATTCATCTAACCCAACAAAGGATAAGAGGTTTTTTTGGGGGGGGGGGGGGGGGGGGGGGGGGGGGGGGGGGCATGTAGTTCCTAAGTGTAGGGAGGAGGGATTGCTTGAACACTTTACCTATTTTGAAACTATCATTTACTGACTATTATCACATCACTTTCTCTATGTTAAACAACACTATGAACCACTTCACTCAAATTTATTTGACAATCATAACCAAGACCAGCTTTGCCTTTAGCACTTATTTGACTATTTATCAGGTTATTTAGATTCTTTGATGATTCTTCAATTTTTTCTAGTTTAAGTTTCAAATCATCTTTCTCTTTTAAAGCTTCTTCTAACTGATTTTTAAGGTCTTTGATAGAAATGTCTTTCACTTGGACATCATACTTTAAAAATGCAATATCTTCTTCATAAACAGCTTCATTCTTTTCATGAACAACTAACCTAGCTTCTAATGATTCTAATCCTATTTGATACCCTATAATTTCTAGATTAGATTTATTAATGCCTTGTGGATCAAAATATTCAAATCCTTTACAGATCCATGATCTATTGTTGTCTTTGGAGACATGATCAATGACATTTGGTTTAGGTCTCCAAGTCCAACATGTTAAGGCCTTAACAACATTCACCTTATTTCCCTGAATAGTACTAACTACTGCTTTATTCCCAACAATAGTAACATTTACCTTACCAGTATTAACTCTTTCTGTTGAAGCACTGTTTTTATGTACTGTTCTTTGATGAAAAGGCCTCTTAACTAGTGAATGTGATTTGTGAAAAATATTTGATCTTTGATTGAAAACATTCATAGTTGGTTTAGGTGCAACAGGCTTAGCAGTATTAATTGATATTTTGCCTGAATTGGCTAATACTGCTGATGGAACAAATTTTCTTTTGGAATGTGGGTGAGTCCATTTATTAGAAAAGTTTTGATGGTTCACCCTTTTTGCATTGTTCCATACTGGTCTAGCATCCCTTAGATCAGATGCTTTCACCACATTATTCAACACATATTTCTTAACCATTTTGTTCTCATGATAATTACAATCTCTGATTAAATGATTAAGACTACCACACACAAAACATGCTTTCTTAGCAAACCCAAAACGAAGCCCTAGTTTTTGAGTCATTCTTTCATTCTAGTTTTTCCTATCATTCCTAGGACTTTGACTATACTTCCTAGGTTGTTCAGCTTTTTCATTTGTATGTTTTTCATTAACAGACTTAAGCACAATCTCATCCTCATCACTATCAGAATCCTATTCTTCTATGATTGGGGCATCATTAAAAATTCTAGACTTATTGACAACTGATTCAGGAACATGTTTAAGCTCTACCTTATTTGTTTCAGCTTTAATAGGCTTAACTACAGTTTCATTAGCTTGAGACTTACTTATACCAGACCTATACACAGAATCATCTAATCCAGCAAAAGATAAGTCAGTCCTTGGAGGTAAGTAGTTCCTAATATAAGGAGGGGGAACTGTATGATACCCTTCACCTTTTTTATATTTATTATTTACTGGACTATCATCCACATCACTTTGACTCTCATTACTTTTAGTCACAATGTAACACCCCCAAATTTGGTCGTAGCAGAATATGGGTCAGGGGGTGATACTTCATAGATCAATAACACAAGATGTATAAAAGAACGACCAAAAAGTCGTTTAAAAATGATACATTGGATTTAGCAAAGTGTTTGTTACAAAAGCCCGAAGCTTCACTTGTTCACTTGTTCAAAATACAAAGATTTCTAGCCCATAACAGATATACAAAATGTAATGCGACAAAATCTTTAATGCATGACATCCAAATCAAAACCACCAATGTATCCCTCGCACCTCGTGCCTTATTGATCCCGTGAAAAACATTGCTTAAAACGTCAACATATTGTTGAGTGAATTCATAGGTTTAATAAATGTATAATGTAGGACCGCAAGATTTCCCCCATGATAATGCAACAAATGCAAACATCATAAAATATAATTACGTTTTCCTAAGCTCATGACACTGAAGCTCGACATATATGAAATGCAATATAAATTGCCAACATTGCCCGTGATAATGTTCTAATCCGCAACATCCTAATGTCCGACATGGTATACGTTCATGTGTATCCACCAAATGCTAAAGTTGATTAAACCTCATTATAAAATAGAGGGACCATTCTTTCCAATCCAACAAACTCCTCACCCTGCACCAAACAAACAGAACAACCCCTTTTCCCGCTCACACCCCCATTGTTCACTATTCCCCTCCTTCCCCAAATTATCTTACCCCGCGGTTTAAATACCCCACTTAAACCCCCTTCTAGAAGCCAATAATGATGCAATGAGTGACGTATTTGGGCTCTGACATGTTGGCGATCCAAGGAAATCATTGGGGAATGATTACATGGACACATCCAAGGGCTAAGATGAATTTAAAGAAGCACAAGTTGATTTGAAGGCCCAAGATTGATGATGCTTTTCCTCTCACATAAGAAAACCAAGCCAATGGTCTAGGTCCTTCTATTCGGCCTATAAATAGAGGGCTTAACCCTTGTAGTAAAGAGAGTTTTTTTTGGAAGAGTTGTTCTAAGATTTTTTTTAGTATCTTTTTAATGTATTTTCATTTAAGTTTTTAAAGTTATTCTGTATTGCAAATTCCTTGTAAAAGTTTAAGTTTTTAATGAAAAGTTTGAGATATTGTTTTTAAGATTCTGTGATTGATCATTTAATATAACTTGTTAAGCTTTTTGAGCTATGATGCAGCTTATTGATCTGACCTAAAAGTTTCACTAAGCTTTTAGCTTCTTTATCTTTGCCTTTGTTTACAGTTTTTGTCACTTTTATTAACTGTTTTACTTATAAAAATCTAAAAAAAATACCAAAAATCATTAAAAAATCTCAAATGGATGATAAGCTTACAATGGAAGAGCTTATGGGTTTTACTAGCTTGTTTCTAACAAGCTAGAGCTTGTAGAATAGCTCTTTTGAGCACTTGTTTGCCCTGTTTGAGCAAGGTTATTTGTAAGTTTTCATTTTTCCATTTATAGCTTATTTACTATTCAACTGCTTATTTATGCTTATTGTCTGCTTATATTTGCTTATTTGCGTTTGCTTATGATGTTTAATGCAATTTATGCTTGTTTTATGGTTTAGAAATGATTTGATTGAGTTTTCATATAAATTGTCTTAAAGTACCTAATAAACTTTCATAATTTGGTTCAGCTTATTTGAGTGCTTATTTGTTATTGAAATTTGCTTAATATTGTTTGTTTTACTTATTTAACATCTGGTTTTTTCAATGTGTGCTTTAAATAAGCATTAATCTCTTTAAAAAAGCTAAAACAGTTTTTTTACATAGGGGTGTTGGTTTAACATGTTTTATGGCATCTTTTATCTTGGCAGTCAGTTCTAGCTTAGCTTAATATAGTCCAATAGATTTAGTTAGTTTAGTCGTTAAGTGTTAATTATCCCTTTAAAGGTTTGTAGCGGGTTCATTGTTTGAATCTGTTAAGTTATAGCTTATTTTAGTTGCTTATTTGATTGTGCTTTAGCTTATTGTTGTTTTTTTGTTGTTTTTGTGTTTGTGAATGTGTTAAAAGAGGTTAGAAACAAAGCTCTAAGGCCTGCAATTGTTGTTTTAAGTTATACCAAAACAGTCAAAAATTTGCTAAGTATTGAAGAGTTTGAGAAAATGCTTTTTCAAATGCTATTGTGGTTATTCCTGAAATTTCAAATGCTTTTTGTCGTGTTGGTTTATTGTTCTTTGAGGTCAAAAGTTAATCTGTTTATAGATTATATAATCATAAGGATCTGTTTGTGTGCTTATTTTTAAGCTCAAAAGTGTGGTTTTGTTAAGAATGCAAAAGTTAGCAAAAATTTGTCTAAGTGTTAAATCAGTGTGAGATAGCCTTTTCATGAAGCTTTTTAAGTGCTTATTTGAATTTCAAAATGCTTTTTCTTTGTTGCTTATTTTAGCTTTTTCTTTGGCTTATTTCTCAGCTTATTCGATAAGTTGTTTTCCCCATCTTATATTTCTTATATTCTACATTGTTCAATCTACTTTTGCTAATTTTTTCAGAATTTTTATAAATAGTTTAGTATTTTTAAACATTTAATTTCATTTAAATCGTTTTTAATTCATAAAAAATTTTAAAAAAGTCAAAAAAATTAATTTCTTTTTAGAAAATTATCTTTTATACATTTAGAACCTAGGAAAATTAGATTTGCTTTCGTTAGGGTTTAAATATTGCACAATTTTGTTATTTTAAAAGAACGGGACTTGAATCCCGTGTCACGTTTTTAATGTTTTCAAGTCATATTCACTTCGTTTTTAGTTCTAGTGTTCTTTGTTCTAGCGTTGTAGTTAATTAAGACTTATTAAAAACCAAAAATATCAATTTAGGACTTATTTTTGATAATTTAGGGTTTTTAGGTCCCATTTATGATTCCCATTTTGTGTTCAAAAACAGTTGGTCATGTCTTATTTGATTCATCATTCAATTCAAGTTTTTACAAGTTGTTTTTGTGTCTATATTAGTGTCATAATGCAGTAGTCATAAGTGTGTTTTGGTTACCTTTGTTCTTGTCAATCAGTCAATTTTTCCCTTATGTCAATTTTTAGTTAAAAACACCCTTTTTTATCTCATATTTTAGTTAGTTAAAATGGTTTTTAGTTTTTAGAACTTTGAGCACAAGCTCACTTTGAGTCTATTTCCATCTATTTTAACTTTCTTTTCATTTTAGAGCTTATTCTTAAGCTTATTTGCAAGCCTGCTCATTGTCAGTTTGGCCTTCCAAAGAGTTACCCTGGTGCAAACAGCCACTTTTCAGCCGATTTTTCTATGCTTATTTGATTTTTAAATCTTGTTTTATTTGCTGTTTTAAAAGGCACTAGGACTGTCTTTAAGCTCATATAAGCCCCATCCCTTCAAGTTCATTCTAAGTGCTTAAAAATTAAGCCCCTAGGCTGTTTAGTATGCATTTTTGCCCATATTGCTTATTTGAGTTTTCTGGCTTTTCTGTCGCTTTTTTCTTGCTTATTTCTAACTGCATTTGCTTATTAGGTTAGGTAGATAATCTGTTTTTACTTCTTTCCATTTTTCATTTGCTTAATTGCCAAAAAATTAGCAAACAGTTTAGCTCATTTAAACTTAGTTCAAAAAAAAGTGTTATTTGTCCACATTTTGCTTATTTTCTCAGCTTATTTGAGTTTTGTAAAAAAAAGTGTCTTTTTTAAATTAGCTTATTTTTATCAGTTTTACAAGTTTTTAAAAAAAATTAGTGTAAATTTTCTTTTTATATTTTAGTGCATGCGCACTCGTTCTCAATCCCGTAATCTTAACCGTCAACAACAACAAGCCCCACCGGCTTTTGTTGAACCATTTAATCTTGAAGAACCAATTGAAAATCCAGCTCCTCCCGTAGTTACGATGGATGATACTCGTACTATGGCTCAATTGCTCGAAGCACCCACCGTGGGTTACGAGGATGCCATCGTTGTGCCCGAAATCACCGCGGACAACTTTGAGCTTAAGCACGGTTTGCTTACCCTCGTTCAAAACAAGCAATTCTTTGGACATGACAAAGAAGACCCTCATGCTCACATTCGATATTTCAACAAGATCACTTCTACGATGAAGTTCCCGAACGTCCCGAGTACGTCGGTTAAGCTTATGTTATTCCCATTTTCCCTCGAGGGGGCCGCCCGGATTTGGCTTGAGAAAGAACCCCCTCGATCGATTCTAACATGGGATGATCTTGTTTCGAAATTCATCAACAAATTTTTCCCTCCCTCCAAGACAACAAATCTTCGAAATGAAATCACGAGATTTCAACAAAGATTTGATGAGACATTTTATGAGGCATGGGACCGATTCAACGATCTTCTTCGGGCATGTCCACATCATGGATTTTCGGAATTGCATCAACTCGATACATTCTACAATGCCTTGAACTCAAATGATCAAGATTCGTTAAATCTCGTCGCGGGTGGTAATTTTTTGGATAAGATGCCTCGAGAATGCCTAAGAATCATTGAGAGCAAATCCAAAGTTTGTAATTCACGTAACAAGCCAGTTGTTGCCAAAGTGGGTACGATCACTTCCACCCCCGATATCTCACCCGATGTAGCCGCTCTTTCCATCAATGTCGCCGAACTCAAAGATATGATGAAAACTTTGATTCTCGATAAGCAAAAATCCCAAGATCCCGTAACCGTAAAGGCGGTCGAGGAAAAATGTGTAACTTGCGATGGTGCTCATTCTTACTGAAATTGTCCCGCCACCGATGACAACGTTTATCGTAACAATATTCAAGAATATGTTTCCCAAGCTGCCGTGGCTAATTTCAATCAAGGAAATACCGGTTACCAAGCCCCGATTGCTAATCAAATTCGACCTCCAGGTTTTCCTCCCGTTCAACAAAACCAAGGAAATAATCAAAACCGTTACAACCAAAACCGAGGGAATAATTACAACCACGGACCAATCCACCAACCCCCGGTTAATCAGAGACAAATTCATCAACCTCCGGTTATTCAACCTCCTGCTTATCAAGCCCCAGCTTACCAAGCTCTGGCTCCTCAAACACAAGGTGTATCAAAGACCGATTTTGAAAGCTACGTCAAAGCTAATGATGCGGTTATGCAAAACATGCAAAGCCAAATGTCCAACATAACGGAATTGCTTACCAAATTCGTGAATTCCAATACCGCTTCTACTTCGAGCTCGGGTTCTCTTCCAAGCAACACCGTTGCTAACCCGAAGGGTAAATTGAAAGCAATCACCACCCGAAGTGGTGCCTCTTATGATGGACCTCAAGTTCCACCACCGACTTCTTCTCTTCCTAAGGTGGTGGAAAACGAACCCCAGGTAACAAAGGACATGGTGCCTCCTACTAATAACGGATGTACCAAAGACGTCCAACCTCTGGTTGTCCAAGTTCAACCTCATGTACCAAATTTTGAACCCGTTGTTGCTCCCGTTAGTGCTCCGATGCCTAACCCAAAACTGTCAATTCCGTATCCTTCGAGGCGTAATGATGAAAGGCGTCGTGAAAAAGCTAACGACCAAATTGAGAAATTCTATGAAATCTTTAAAGATTTGAGTTTCGAAATTAGCTTAACGGATGCTTTGATTCTTATGCCTTGCCTCGGCTCTTAAAGCCTTAATTAGAAACAAAGAAAAATTAAGTGAAATGTCTAGAACACCTTTGAATGAGCATTGTTCGGCGGTCATCCTCAACAAGTTACCCGAAAAACTTGGAGACCCCGGCAAATTTCTCATACCGTGTGATTTCCCCAGAATGGATGAGTGCTTAGCCTTGGCCGATCTTGGCGCTAGCATAAATCTCATGCCATTATCCGTGCAGACCGTTCGATTACCCAACCGATCGGTATTGCCGAAGATGTCGACGTAAAAGTAGGAAAGTTCTAATTCCCGGTCGACTTTGTAGTCGTAGACTTTGATGCCGATCCCCGAGTCCCCCTAATTCTCGGGAGATCCTTCTTAAAGACCGGACGTGCCTTGATTGATGTTTACGAATGAGAATTAACACTTCGTGTTGGAAAATAAGCCGTAACATTCAATCTTGATCAAACTTCGAGGTACTCCTCTAATTACGATGATATGACGGGGAACCGAATCGACGTCATTGAAATGGCTTGTGAGGAGTATTCTCAAGAAGTTCTCGGTTTCTCCGATGTGATCGCGAGTGGCAATCCTACTCCTTACTATGACCCGATCGTTTCTACCTCTTCTCCGACTCTTACTTCATTCGGGGATAGTGATTTTCTTCT
>BQNB010153468.1:0-15639 GCA_026074375.1 Tanacetum coccineum
GTTGATGTCGTGGCTTATTGAGGGCAAAAAGGGAGAATGGTTTTGATTTTTGCTAAAGTGTTGAAGTGTTATCTATGTATATACTTGCAAGTATTCTTTCTATATACTCATAAGCTAGTCAAGTGGTGACAGGAAAGTCTTGGGACACAAATGAGTAAATCAAGGAAGAACTTATGGTCATGGTATGGGCTTTGATTGAAATTGTCATAAGGTTTAATGAGATGTGTTGTACAATTTACTAGTTGCAAGATTTTCTTGATATTTCTTGTATGTATATCACCAAATCCGGCCAAACATTGATATATATGATATATTTTTATGATTTTTGAGTATTGGGTATAAATGTGGGTATTTGTTGAAGCGTAGAAAAGTTTTGGTGGTTCCGGGTATGCCTAAACGTATTTTATCACGAAACGTAACAAATTTACGTAACCAATAAAAATAAAATGAACAAAGTTAATAATTATCCTCAAAATAATTACTTAACACTTGCTTGATGTAAACATTTAATTGTTTGATGCCCGTTTACATTGAACGCTAATTTTTAGCCTACGCGATTTAACTTAACGTTTTACGATTTAAAGCAAACGCGTACAATACAAAAGATACATTGTGGATTTATTGACGACGTCAATGACCCTAAAACACGGGGTGTTATAGACTTTCCCCATTAAACGAGCCTTGTCCTCAAGGCTTACGATGCAGCACTTGACAACAGTGCGGTCTTTGTGAATAGATGTGGTATTTCTTCTGGAATTGGTCTTCACGTTCCTACGTGAACTCATGACCTCTCTTGGAGTTCCATCGAACCTTGATTAATGGAATGCGGCTTTGCTTCAACCGTTTAACTTCACGGTCCATGATCTCAACGGGTTCCTCAACAAACTGAAGCTTGTCATTAAAATGAAGTCCTTCTAATGGAACGGCTAACGGTTCTTCGGCATAGCACTTTTTCAAGTTGGATACATGAAATGTATTGTGAACCCTGCTTAGTTCTTCTGGAAGCTCGAGTTTGTAAGCAACCTCTCCAACCTTTCCTAACACCTTGAAAGGTCCAACATACCTGGGGTTTAACTTCCCCCGTTTGCCAAAACGTACGACCCCTTTCCAAGGCGAAACTTTAAGCATAACTTTATCCCCGACTTGGAATTCCATCGGTTTACGCTTCAGATCGGCGTAACTCTTCTGTCGATCACGAGCGGCTTGCATCCTTTGCTTGATTTGGACGATTTTCTCAGTCGTCTCTTGAATTAGTTCTGGACCGAGGATTTGAGCTTCTCCAACTTCGGTCCAACAAACAGGTGAACGACACTTTCGACCATAAAGTGCTTCAAATGGTGCGGCCTTGATGCTAGCGTGATAGCTATTATTATATGAGAACTCGACTAATGGCAATTGGTTAACCCAACCCTTTCCAAAGTCGATTGCACAAGCACGCAACATATCCTCGAGAGTTTGAATAGTCCTCTCGCTTTGTCCGTCTGTTTGTGGATGGTATGCAGTACTCATATCCAAGTTAGTACCTAAAGCATTCTGAAGTGACCTCCAGAAGTTGGATGCGAACCTCGGGTCGCGATCACAAATGATTGAAACAGGTATTCCATGCCTCGTGACAACCTCCTTTAGGTATATTCTTGCAAGTTTATCCATAGGATCAGTCTCTCTCATGGGTGTGAAAATTGCAGACTTAGTGAGTCGGTCAACAATCACCCAAATGGTGTCGTAGCCTTGCGACGACTTAGGAAGCTTAGTGACAAAATCCATAGTGATGTTGTCCCACTTCCATTCTGGTATCTTGGGTTGTACTAACAATCCTAATGGCCTTTGATGTTTGGCCTTGACTTTAGCACATGTCAAACACTTGTTAACATAGGTGGTGATGTTTGCCTTCATATTGGGCCACCAATATAGCTTCTTCATATCTTGGTACATCTGTCGGAACACGAATGGAATAAGATTTTGACTTGTGGGACTCGTGCATAATCACAGTCCTCAAGTCGCCATAACATGGTAACCAACTCCTGCCATTGAAGCATAGAGTTCCATCCGCACGCGGTTCCAACTTTTCCTTTCTACCTTTCTCCGAATCCTTAGCATTTTCAAGCAACATGCCTCCAACATCTTCATTCTTGATGTTCTCTGGTTTTCGTGCTTTAGTCTAAGCATTTTTTTTTTTAAAGATTTGTTTGGGAAGATCCGAAGCCCAATAGTCATGACTAATGGCTCTAACTCTTAATGGTTATTCTCGTCCCCTTCCTAGCTTAGAGCATTCAGCAACAACGTTTGCCTTTCTCGGGTGATAACGAATCTCATAATCGTAATCACTGAGCAACTCCAACCAACGACATTGCCTCGGTGTTTAACAATTTCTGATTAGAATGTGTTTAGTAGCTCATATTGAACAGAAGAACACCGTGCACTTGGTTCCATACAGGTAGTGCCTCTAAATCTTGAGAGCGAACACTACTGCTCTAAGTTCCAAATCATGAGTCGTATAGTTCTTCTCATGAATCTTTAGTTGGCGTGATGCATAAGCAATAACCTTTTCTTTTTTCATTAACACAACGCCCAAGCCCTTCTTTGAAGCATCGCAGTAAGCGATAAAATCTTCGCTTCTTTCAGGTAAGGCCAGGATTGGTGCACTTTGCACAACTTCTGCGATCAACAGTTGAAAAGCTGCTTCTTGTTTATCACCCCTCTACAACTTGACCTTCTTCTGGTGAGCCTTGGGCATCGTTGGCATCTTCAAAGACCTTCGAATGAATCTTGATAATAACCAGCAAGACCTAAAAAATTGACGAATCTCTGTTGACGACTTAGAGATCCCAATCTTTAAGGAATTCTATCCTTGGCGGGATCACTAATGCCCCTCACTATCAATCACTTGACCAAGGAACTGTACTGTTGGGAAACCATAAATTCATACTTGGAAAATTTGGGCAAACAACCCCTGCTTTCTTAAGGCAATTCTAAATTACTTAAGGTGCTCTTCGTGTTCTTGCTTGTTCTTTGAATATATCAAAATATCGTCAATAAAGACAATTACGAATTTGTCCAAATATGGTTTGCCAATACCCGATTTCAATAAGGTCCAGTGAAATACGGCAAGTGCGTTTGTCAACAAAAACGGCATAACTTGAAATTCATAATGCCCGTAAACAAGGTTCTCTAAAAGGTGCCCCCGGTCTTTCGGAATGACTTCTCTCATTCTCGAACCCTCAGTTGGTTATTACCCGACCTTAGTCGATCTACGAGTAGACACTCGAACCCTTGAAGCTGATCAAATAGATTCATGCAATTCTTGAAGTGAATAACGTTCTTCACTTTTAGCTGTTCAATTCCCAATAATCAATGCACACAATCGAATGATCCATCTTTCTTCTTTGACAAATAAGACGGAGCACCCCATGGTGAGGAACTAGTGTCTTATAATCCATTGTTAGATAGTTTCTTTTAGTTGCTCCGACAACTCTTTTCATTTCAAAGTGCCAATCGATACGGTGCCCGTAGCTACAAGGTGCAACACCAGTACCAAACAATTTGAAAATTCTAACTTGTCGGTCGGAGGAAGACCCGACAAGTTCCTCATAAATAACTTCAGGAAAATCTTGAACTATTGGTACATCCTCAAGTCACTTCTTCTCTGACTTTTCTTTGACCTCCTTTGTAGTAACAGTGCCAAAAAGACTAGACATCTCTTTAAGCATGTATTCTAAGTTTTGGAGTACAAGATAATAGCTTACGAGCCAGTGTCCCGGTTGCTTTCCGTCACCAATAAACAATTAATGTTTCATTTCCTCATGGGATACCGAAGATCTTCCGGCACACATAATGATTGATTGGTACTTTGCAACCAATCTATACCAATTATAGCATCGAGAACGTACCAATTTCTACGGGCATTAAATTAATGTTTGAATGGGTGGTTCAAGAGATATAATGTGCAACCCTAAGAGATAGTGTTTTAACCCAATTATCCTAACCGTCGCTAGTTCGACATCAATAATAGTGATCTAAGGTAGATGGCGTGATATCAATTGGGAAACATAAATGTAGTAGACAAAAAACTCCTATCGGCACCAGTATCAATATATAGAAGCAACAGCGGTTTGTTTATAAGGAACGAACCCATCACGAATTGGAAAATGGGTTTGTCCACTGCATGTCCCAACCACATACACTTTGGCTGGAGCCTATCAATTACCAAGCTTATTTCCACGGTTTTTTGTTGTCTTCCCAGGCTCAACCCCCACAATTAAATCCTCTCCCTGGAAACCTCCCGAACCCCTTTCGGAACAATACAAACCCCCTACATCCACCCCCCACAACGAGCAACCACCAACCCACTACAACCAACACCACAAAAATGCACCGCCATCACCTAATATGACACGCATACCCTAACCACAATACCGAAACGAACGAACCACCAAATAAACACACATTCCCTAAACCAGCCGGGGAAAACTTCCACCAAACACATCCAAGTGACCAACTAATCACTACTCAACACCCCCCCCCCATACCACTACTCCTCCTACCGCTACTCCTATCCCCCAAAACCGACCACCTACAACCTCCCCCCAAAACAAAAACCCACAAGCCCAACAACACCCTAAAAACCTTACAACAACACCTTCACCATCATAGACTAACTTCCCACCCGAAACCCACCTCTCAACATACACCACGAAATCCAAAATTCAAACATTGCCCAAACAAAACGCCACAAAAACCTCCACAACACACTTACCACCGCCCATAGACAACACCCCTCAAAGACCCCACACCGCTCAGCAACCAACCAACAAAAATCCCCCCCACCCTCATGGACACACACACCTCACCAAACCACCCCAACAACACACTGTAGCAAGCTATTGGGCATTCCCTCTTGAAGTGTCCTTGAACTCCACACTCGAAGCAAGTAGGTTTTTGGCCTGTCCCAGTGCCCCTCGATATGTTATCATAGTTGGCATTTCCCAGCACTCCTATAGTCATAAAACAAGCAAAATGGCCAACTTTGTTACATTTATGGCATTTGAAGCACATAGACGTCGTGGTGATAGTTGCATTTAACGCATAGGGTTTTAGATCCCCCGTATGGCTTTCTTTCACCAGTCCCTGCAGTATAAGCCCTGCCAGTGTTCTGCCTCTTGTTCTGTTGTTGTTGGTTTTGATTGTTTCAGGAAGTGTTTTTTCAAACTCCATTGATCCCAGCCTGTCTTATCAGCAATGGTGATGACATTCTTATCCATTTGTTCAGTGGCCATTACCAACACTCTTCATCGTTTTCGGCTTTGATGCTACAATATTTCCATGGATCATGTCGGGCAATCCGCCGATGTACCTTTCAATCTTGTCAGACTCCTCAGGAAACATCCTAACATACAGTAGTGCTAGTTCATGGAAACGTTGGTTGTACCCTATCACATCAGTACCCTTCACTTCAAATTCCACAATTTGGTCCTCGAGCTATTTCATCTCGTTCCTGGACAGTACTTGTCAGTCATTTCTTTCACAGATCGGCCCATGTCAAATGCATATACAACCTCATGACTGAAAAGTCAAACATGGGAATCCAACATGTTTAGATCACCTGCTAGGAAGGGTACAAGTTGAAAACTAATCTATTTTCACAGAGCAGTTTGCTATGCGGAAAACAGTCTCTCCTTTCGAACCAATGATTAATTCAACAACTCCCTCAGTGCCTTTGAAATGTAGAGGTTTTCACTTCATAAAGTCTTGGTAAGTGGATTCTCGAACAACGCGTTCAGTCCTTCTGCCACCCATTCCCGAAGTGTGGATGTCATCGCCATTCCGGTTTGCATGACGTGCTGCTAAAGCGGTAATGACACCTGGTCATCAATGCCCTAAAGTCTTGGGAGCATTAGTGACCGATGTGTGGTGGTTTGTTGTTGGGGCTGAGTTGTTGTGACTTAGTGTTGACTTGTGGCGTTATTTTGGTGCCATTTTCTTCACACAAAAATACAATACCCTTAGATTTCATTAAATCAAAACATGACATGACATATACACGATAAATAAGGTAAGATCACATCACATAGTGGAATATACAACTGAATTGTAATCAACGATGATATAACCAAATCGACATTCATTCATAAACAAATTCGATTACAGACATGACATAATACAACCATTCCATATATAAATTGAAAACATACAAGAAATTGTTCAGATACAAAATGATCACAACGATTAGGTTACAAAATAAACATAACAACCTAAAGCCTTACTTAAGCGGGGATTAAAAAAAAAAAACCCCCCGTAATACTAGTAGGTCATAAACAAAAATGACTAGCCATAAACATGATCAAATCATGACTCTACCAGCTTCCCTCTGGCAAGCTCGGCTGTGCAGTACCTCTAACGTCCCCTGCTGTCCCTATTAGTGCTAAACATATCCCTGTAGTAGGTCACCTGTCCCTGTAGTGTGTCACCTGTCCCTTAGATGACGCATCACTGTCAATGTCTGAATAAGCTGCTCGCTGTCGGTACATCTAGCTATCCTTAACTCACTCATCACTGCAGATCTCCTATGTCTTGCCTTTTATCAATCTCAAAAGACATAGGCCTTCTCCTACATCAGCACATGCAACTCTCTAATCTTTGACATCTGACCCAGTACGGTAGTGCGCAGTGACATAACCTCTCCGCGGGCAAGATCACTCGCATCCATCGATCGCCTCCAAGCCTCTCAGGACAATCTAGCCTCTGTCTCCATCTGATGACGTGTATATGCATGTCTTTCGTCTATAAACAACAGTAATTATCTGACCAACCTATAGCTGTCCGACTCTGCTCATCGTCTAACCTCGTATAAATCTCATCTGTGTCTTGCCTAACCCTAGTCTTAAATGCTGTCATATGTCGACCCAACTCCGTGTCAGTACTAACTGGTGCCCCCTGCAGGGTCTCAACTATCTCATCCCACAAGTCGGTGATCCTATATCCAACCTCTCTCTCCGAATCACGCTTGATCTCCTTATCCATAGTAGCTACAAAGCCATAGTCAGCCCTAAGACCTCTAGCCGGTCTAGCAGCGGCAGCAGATGAGCTCTCTCCTACCTTGTATCTAGGACCAAGAGCAATACCTAACCTCTTCCGAGGTGTAAGGTAACCTCAGGTCTGTCCACACCTACGTCAGCAGAGGGTAGTAGCCAATGGTGGTGATAAAGTAGGACTGATATGGGCCAAGGGTGTGAATCCCTGATGAGGCGCATCTGATCTGGTGGGAGAGTATTAAAGGTGTGGTAAAGGTAAGAAGTGGGAGTAATATGGCCTATGCTCTCATTCTGGATCATAGCAGCTCGATAGCCCAATGAACGAATGGGGCTAGGAGGTGGTGCTGGAGATAACACAGGTGAGGGTGGTGATAGTGGTAGTGATGGAGAAGGTATCTGGGGAAGTGGTGAAGACCATGGGGAGAGCGGTGATGATGGTGGAGTAGATATAGCGAGAAGTCTGGCAACCTCTGCATCAGACCATACTGGCATAGGTACTGGAGCTGGAATAGAAATCCTAGCTGTCACACGATATGCATGTTGTATGTATACTGCCGCAGACCATCAGTCTCGAATGTCTCTGTCTCCTCGAAAAGGGGCCTGATCAGTAGCTGGTAAAGCAACAACTACAGAGTCGGCAGGAGCTGAGTGCTCCTCCTCCTCCTCATCCTCATCAGCCTCCATGTCAATATCATCATCCTCATCATCCTCTGATGACCCCTCCTCGTCATCGCCGTCATCTCCTCCATCGGCAGGATAATCGACAGGATCCTCCTCGGGGTCCTCATCGTCATCCTCCTCCGGGTCCGCCTCAGGATCGGACTCTGGGACATAGTCAGGTGACTGAGCAGTGGGTGAGGCATCATCAGCATATGGCTGATCCTTAGCAACAATCTCATCATCAACATGCTCTGGGCCTGGAACATAATCTGGCGAAAGTGGTGCCTGCTCTGGCTCCTCAGGGCCAGTCACGTAATCTGGAGAGGGTGGGGCCTGAAGAGCGGCCTCCATGTATGGGTCCTCTGGCATCCCAGGCAGCCCAAGGTACTCGTGATCATCGGATCTCGGTGATCCTATGTCTGATAAACCCTCAATTGCTGGGAAACCTCCGTGTAAGTAACCCCCGATCATCGATATCTGACATGACTGAATCAGAAAATTCAAAATAGCTTAATAAGTATTTAATATAAGAACTCTATAGTAATATAATTATAACTATAACATGAATATCAATTATGAATCATCTAGTCCAACCAACTAATGCAACAAGTAGTGTAAAGCATGAATTTATGCGCATATTTAAGTCCCGGTAAAAAAACCCTTTGTATGAATACCACTGTTTTTGAAAACGGTTTATAGACCAGCAAAAACAAATGACATTGTTTCTCTATAACCTTGTCTCTTGATACCAATTTGTAACACCCCCAAAATGGTCACAGCGAATAAGGGTCCGGGACTGTACTTCACAGATCAATAACACAAGATATATATAGAACTACCAAAAAGTCATTTTAAAACTGATACAATCGATTTAATAATAATATGATACAAATAGCTCGAAGCTTTAACTGTTCTTGGATAATATTACAAAGATACTGTCTCAACATTAGTTTTCCCAAAACAAAATACAACCTAACTTTAAGCTTGACATCCACAACAAAATCACCCATGTCTCCTTGGCACCTTATGCTTACAGAATCTCCTGAAAAACACTGCTTTAAACTTACTAAATTGTCAACAATAATGTTGGTGAATTCATAGGTTTGATAAATCATATATTGTAGGACCATAAGATTTCCCAAGTGTATGATAATGCAACAGATGCAGACATCATATAAATGTAATTACGTTGCCCTAAGCTCATGACACTGAAGCTCGACATAAATGAATACCATATAAATGGCCTACATTGCCCGTGATGATGTTCTAACCCGCAACATCCTATGTTCGACATGGTATACGTTCATTTTCCCAGTGATAGCTAATCACCCGAACGGGGATGTCAATCCCAATAGATCTATTCATAACATTCGCGCTCACAGTCCAGTAATTGACAGTTCATGATAATGGGCTCAGATTGGGTTATCGCTACTTAGGCAACACGTAATCATAATATAAAAGTATCCACTTGTGTCCAGTTGTAAAACATTGCATGTTTCTCACCCCAAAACTCTAAACAAAAAGATGTAAAAAAATGGTTGGGGCTATGAACTCTCCTAAGTGATCGTACGTTCAAGTTTAACACAGATAATGCGTACGCAAATCGTCAGATGCAACCTATTTAATTTAAGGTCGTATAAGTACTAATCACGAGAGAAAGATACTAAATTATATAGTTAAAGCTACTACATAGTATCATTCCTATATAAGCTAATCACCGAGTCTAATTGTTTTGGTAAAATTGTGTTTAATAAGTTAAAACGTTTATAATTTCCGTTGTAGTAAAACTAGCGTAACTTTCGCGTTTTAAGCCCGATTTTGACGTTTCTTATGCCCACGCTTTCGTATTAGGACGAGTTATCATAATTTGACATTTTCATATTTTTAATCCCCTGATGAAAAGTACTTTTTACTGTTCACACCGTTATAAAGTTATTTTTTATAGTTTTAGTTATCGTAAAACCCGTAAACGTCGTATTTTATTCGTTATAACTCTGTTTTTAGCGATTCTTTCTAGCACGTTCTCGTAATTGAAAGTTCTATTTATTTATGTAGTTAAAAAAAAAATGTTTCTGTCCATGAACAGTAACTATTATAAAGAAATGGTTTTATAAAAGTAATTTTTTATATATTTTAAGTATATAAACTCGCGTAATTCATAACTTCTTCGTTTTTAATCAAAAAATTACGATTCTTATCATTTTAGAATCCTAGAAATGTGTATAATCTATTAAAAACATCAAACTTTCTGTTTTGTATAATTTTTATAAAAGTTATTTTATAAACCCGTTTAATTAACGTATAACTCGTAATTAGCGTATCTTTTTCGTTATTAATCCTTTTTCATGAGTTTCTTATCTTTTTGGAATCGTCAGTGGTGTAATATACTTTATAAATTTAAAACCACTGAAAGAAATTTGAATCCAAACAGCCCTTTGCATAGCTTTTATATATTTAAGTATATACTTTTCAACTAATTAAATTACCACAAGTCTTACACAATCCTTTATATCATATGTCATACATATATTAGTGTCCATAGGTCCATTGTTTGTCCATTTGTCCAAGTTAACAAGGTCTTAATCTCACTTTTAATCAAATCTTATTAAAGAAACCCTAATTTAACAAGTTTACATATGAACTTTTTATACATTAACTAAGTGTGTACAAGAGTTATACTTCCATTATAACCTTATTTTAGTATTCGTATAACATAAATAAAAGTCCATAAACAAGATTAATAAGTCAAATTGCAATTACTTTTACTTTAACATATAAGAAACCTTAAAAACCCTAATCTTGCATTAACACTTTTTAAGCTTAACCAAGATTGTAAAACACTTATGTATCCATTTATAACCTCATAATATCACTCATATAACATGTGTATAAGTGTACAAATCAATGATAACAAGTAAAAACTCTTTTTACATGTTTAGAAAGTCCTAAATGGTGATTTAGCTATAATAAACATATATACTCATAAGAATGATAAAAGAAAAAGGGTAAAAACAAAGACAATAAGGGTTTTTAGATAACCTATAATTGAATATGATGAAGAAAATTATATCTTAAACCCTGTTAGACTTTAAACCCAAAGCTTGCCACACTTGAAAACCCTAGTTTTCATAGAAACCCTAATCTTGCAAACTTGCTTCAATACTTGAAACCTTTAACAACCCTTTCAAACACCTTAAGTTTACATAGGAAATGATGGTTATGTGTTTGTTGTGGTCCTTGGAAATAAAATAGTGAATTTAATATATAAGGGGTGTTGATGTCTTGGGTTTGTAAGAAGCCAAGAAGGGAGAGTTGTGTGTAATATTACTAATAAAATGAAGTGTTATGTTTTTTCTTTAGGAGTGCAAGACTTATATGTATAAAAGCTAGTCAATAACACTATACAAGACAAGATGAGGGTTTTTAGGGAGCCATTGGTCAAAAGTATGGGAAGTATGGGAGGTATGGCTTCATTTAATGTGTAGAGATGTACATAAGACCATGTGGTGAATTTTTGTGATATCTCTTTGTATACATCCACCTATGTCCAGTTTTATATGTATATATGTGATGTTATTTTTTTGAAAATTTTGGGTATTGGTATAAATGTGGTATTTGTTAGAAGCGTAGAAAAGTTTGGTTGGTTCCGGAGATTGCCTAAACGTATATTATTGCGAACGTAATCACTTTACGTCAACCAATAAAAATAAAAAAAACAAATTTAATAAATATCCACAAAAATAATTACTAACACTTGCTTGATGTAAACATTTAATTGTTTGATGCACGTTACATGACGATAATTTTTAGCTACGCGATTTAGCTTAATGTTTACGATTTAAAACAAATGCGTACAATACAAAAGATACAGTTGTAAATTTATTGATGACGTCAAAACCCTAAAACATGGGGTGCTTATATCAAAACCGTTGATAGCTGAAAGGTTTGCTAAAAACAATAAGGTTATCAATGCACCTCGTTATTGCCATGAAGCATTGAACTAGTCATAGCAAACGCTCATTGAAAAGACATATCAAATCGTTAATGGCGGTAGTATTGCCAAAAACTAAAAAAGACAACTAGATGGATGTTGTGTGATGCAGAGGTGAGATTTGCTGCTGATAAGGAATTGAAAGCTAAAGGAAGTTTAAAGATGACCAAGAAACACAAAATAGTTCAAATCATCAATGAGCACATTAAGAAGTGTTTGGAATGCAATTCACAAAATCTCAAACTGAGAAAAACTGAATAACTTGAAGTTAACAAGTGAAGTTCAAGTTTGGGGATTTTGTTGGTGAAATTAAGTATTCTATACTTAATTCTGTATTAATACATTATTCGCAATTACACAGTCATCGACAGGTAGAAGGAGTTAGCATAAGTTTCTTTTTTTTTATACTGTAGTTGTATATCGTAATACTGTTAGTATAAAGATGTTAATACTGTTATCTAAAGTAGTACAATATGTTTTTTAGTTAAGTCTGCTTATGCAAAGTTAGGTTTTAGAGTTAGAGATATGCATGAGAATATCTTAGGAAAGGAATGCATTATCTCCTATACGCTTTATAAAGCCCATAGTGTTTCCTTGGTGTATAAACGGAACCCAAGCATAGTTAGAAAATATAATCAAAAGAGATCAATTAGCAATCCATAGTTTAGAAACCTAGTAAGAATCAATTTTATAATACAAAGGTTGATTTGATAAAATGAACTTATTTTGTTCCTTCTTAAGTATTGTTTGATTAGTTTCCGCATAATCAATAGTGTTCAATCAGTGTTTCATTATTGTTGCTTTGGATTTATCTAAATTAACAAATCCTTTGCAAGCTAAAGGTTCAAGATCTATTCAGTAAGGGATCCAACACCATGGGTATAAATAACATGTAAAACAGAGTTAAAACGATAAAGATATAAGGTTTATAAAACCTTATGCACCATTTTTATACTTGTGCACTATTTTTATAAAAGCAATTAAACTAATTATATAATATCATTATATAATCAATAAAAATTTTAAATCAAATATTATTAACAAATAATCAATTGTTGGACGAAAGTAATATTTTTTTTACGGATACAAATACTTAAATATTTATTTAACAAGTACGATTTAAATATGGTTGACTTTTATAAAATTAAACAAAAACTAGTAGGTGGTGATGTAACTCTGTAACTTATGATGTTGTATTTATATTAAATACATTATACTCATAGGGCCTATAACTAATTAGGTTTCATTCGGATTTCACGGGACGATTTATGTATTTGATTTATATAATCAATTCATTCACTTCAGGTAAGTTCATAGCCCCGTTTTTATACAATTACAACGATTTGCAACTTTGAGGTGAGAAACATGCATTGTTTTACATTTGGACGCAAGTACACTTTAAACAAATTACGAGTTTGCATAAGTAGCTAAAACCCACTATGCCCATGAATTATGAACTAATAATTACTGGTAGTAAGCGCGAATGTTATGAATAGATCTATTTGGGATTGACATCCCTGTTCGAGTGAGTAGCGATCACTAGTTTTGGCGGTACCGAACTAACGGACGTATACCCTATTGAATTTGGATGTTGCGGGTTGAACATCTACACGGGCACACTATAAGCATTAATTTGCATATACATACATGTTGTAGCTTCAGTGTCATGAGCTTAGCGCATGCGTAATTACATTTTGAGATATTGTATGTGTTACATGTCTAACACTTTGAAATCTTGTGGTCCTACTTTATTCATTACTTAAACCTGTGAATTCACCAACTTTATTTTGACGTTTTAAAGCATGTTTTTCTCAGGTCAATAAGGTACAAGGGCAAGGATACATTGGGTGTCATCATTTTGGGATTCATATCGCATAAAGATTTGTATGCATTACATTTGGGATATATTTGTTATGTATTAAAATCTTTACATTAATAAGGATGAACAAGTTAAGCTTTGAGCTTTTATAACAAACAATTTCATTAACTCCAATGTATCATTTTCAAATGACTCATAAAGAGGTCATTCTCTTATCTTGTGCTATTGATCTATGAAGTAACACTCTCAGACCCTTATTCTGCTGCGACCCTATTTAGGGGTGTTACAGATTGGTATCTAGAGCCAAGGTTATAGAGAATCAGGAAAAATGTTTTACTTGGACTATAACTGTTTTCAAACATTGCATCATACAAAAGTTTTTCACAAGACATGCATACACTATTTAGTATACATTGACTGCTTACATAATCTATATACGTACTTATATTATATTTATGCAGTGACAAAAAAATGAGATAGTTAATATATTAGTCGGGTTACTACATTATGTCTTGACAAATCATTAAAGTGCGTGTTTTGAAACAATACTTACATATTGAACTCGCGCCTCGTCCTGCGCAAATTTGCCGCCATCAGTATGTGTGTCGAAGAAGGTCTGGATGAGAGACGGGTACTCACGAGTCTCGGAGCTCTCCCCATCTGTACATATACACGTATAGATGAAACAAATTAAAATCAACAAATCACAACACGCCATGTATATAATGAACTATATATATGTAAAATAATTATAATGTTTATTACATGCAGATCTCAGAGGACAGCAAGTGATCGGGATCCTTTCCGGCAGAAGACCTTGCTCTTTGCGCGATTTTAAGCATTTTGAGCGGCTCGGGCAGCGTTCTTAAAGTCAAGCCAATAGTCAATATGGGTATCCCAGTCTGCCTGCTTGATATTCGAGGGAGGTCAGAATCTTATGCCTGCCACATCACGCATCCCGTCGAGTTTTAGAACCCAATGTTTTGCCTTTAAGCCGGACTTGTTATCGACGTAGACCTTGGCCATATGTTGATCGATGCCCTTCTTGATTTTTAACCAAAGCTTTGATTGGATGTGGGGCATCAAGTCAAAGTGTTGTTGCAATAAGATATAACAAAAATAGACGTTGAGATATAAATAAATAAACAAATTTAGATAAATATACACATTTAAATAAATGAACACGATATTAAAATAATATAAAAAGATAATGAAATAACTGACCATGAGCTTTCCCAAGACCCCTGTCTTCTTTTCCTCCTCGATTTTGTGCCAAGAAGCGTAGTACATCGGGAACTCCCTGACGATCTAGCCGACAAGGTTACTCCATTGAGCCGCGTGCTCGCCGAGATAAAGCATTGTGCCTCTATCGTTCCACTCAAACTGGATCTTCATCGAGCCCTATTCGTCCATAATTTTCTTTAGCTCGAGGTTCCTGGTTTTGCCGTGGGTCCCTAGTCTAGCGGCTGCCCTGCCTCCCCTATTGGGTTTTTAGCCTCCCACACCTATAAATTCAAGTGAGTGATAACTTCATAAAATTCAAGGCAAGTAAATTAAAGTTATCAAGTTTATGCTTATATTACAATAATCCAAAAAAAATTACCACAACAACCAATGCGAATCGGACATGGAGGGGGACGAGATGGGTCCTCACCACCACCGTGACCCCCGTGCTACTGCTACTGACATCTGTACAAGTACAAGTAGAATAAAATATAGAAATTCGTAAACAAAATAATATAAGCATGTACACATCCAAATACATACACATTCAAATAAATATACACATTTAAACAATCCACAACAATTTCATTCATTCAAATAAGTGTCATTTACAAGTTACAACTCAAGATCAATCTTCCTCTTCACTAGAATAAACAACAGCTACATCATCTACATCATCATTGGCAAGGACTTCATCATCAGAATCTGCAAAATCATGAGGAATGTCTTCTTCGTCATCAATAAAATCATCATCTTCGTCAGCATTAATGATATCTGGTGGTGCCACAACATCCGTTGATTGACCATCTATATTCAAGGTCGCAAAATCCAAATCATTCAAACTAGTAGAAAGTGCGAGATCAGATGAGTTGTTGAAATGTATAACATCATGATCGTCCTCTACCACGATGACACCC
>BQNB010153469.1:0-12658 GCA_026074375.1 Tanacetum coccineum
AACTGCTAATAGTTTCGATCAGGGATGTATTTCGTGAGAAACATGAAACCACAAGGATGTATTTTGCAGTTTACTCTAACTTTAAACTAATCTATATTTTGTTGCTGCTTCTTCAAGCAGATTTTCAGGTGGCTTCTATGAACCATCAAAACTGATATTTACAACACATGTTAGAACTCGATTCTTATCGCCAGGAACCCCATACACCGTGAACCTTGTGTTCAAAAATAAGAAGCCTAAAGAACGTTATATAGGCCTTGAATACAAAATAAAAGACGGGAAAAAATCTTATTCATTTCTTGCAGATGAGAGAAAAGATGCATGGCTGAGTGCGGAATTGTATCAGCTTACTAGCGACGGAAGAGCTGTTGATTTGAATTTTCTGTTTGACTGTCATGCCCCAACCTTTGTTTTTTTTTCCAACTTTCTAGTAGAAGGCATCGAGTTTCAACCACAGGAGGAAGTAAGTTGTCAAACACCAGTTATTAAATTTCGTCGTTTTTTATATGATCTTATTAGTATTGCGAACATTCATAAGAAATAGATAAGTAGGCGCAAGAATATTATCAATGTAAGGCAAAGCGTATCGGTTAATTCTCAGGGGAAAATTCCATGGCCTAAAATATAACACGTTTAGAGAATATGATATTATCTTCCATAGTCGACCAAAGTCTAAGCTAGTAATGTTTTTTATAGGATCAAAATGTGGAGACGCAACCCATATTAGAGCCAGACACGTATTGGAACGAAAACCTACCGAGTGATGACAAAGATAGGGAGAACTGTCTTATGCTGGCAACAAGAGCGGCTCTGAAAGACAATAGATGGAGATGGAAGTCTCTACCCAAGACAAGGTTCTTTCCTATTTCCAATCCCTCTGTTCCAGTAAAAACTTGCTACGCACATATGATTTAAAAAGAAATTTATGGATACAGGCCTTTTAACTTGACCAATCAGAAAGCCCATAAATTCACTTGAGCTCTAATGTATTATCATAAATTTTCTCACAACACAAAATCTATGATAGACTTTGGTTCCGTCGTTTTGGAAAATTTGAGCTTTCTTCACATAGAAAATAAACCAAATCTTTTTTTTTCTTCAGATTTGAAGAGACTCGTAATCGTCCCGCAATTTGACATTTCAGGCGATTCAAATTAAATACCTGCCCACAGTGAAACAAATACGCTACTTACCTAGATAATAAACAAGAGCGAATACAGTGTCCAGACTGGGCCTTGCACATGTGACTCGAGGATAAAAAATCGGTTACAAATGAATATTCAGATATCTATTTAACAAACTCCTCAAAACCCGGTTATTGGAAAAAGAATGTTGATAAAAACTCGTTACAACATCATAACATAGAGACCAAAAAATAAAAGGCCTTCCAAAACAGAGAAGTGATGATTGGATGGAAGTACCAATATGGGAATTTCGTACTACCAACAAAAACATTCTTGTCCGTCTTGAACTGTTTAGTTATGATGACTCGCTTGAAGGGATTGAAGATTTTTTTTTCTGAAGGCTATTGAATTTAGACATGTTATAGAATCACCGTTTATGTGATGAAGTGCAATTTTAAACTAATATTTCCTTCAAATGAATTTTACTTTACTCATTACTGCACTTAATTTATGTGTTGGTGTGAATTATCGCGCCTTTTACTAGTTTGACACAATATCCAAATTCTAATAATGTGAAGTAGGACAGCGGAAGGCTTTTGTTTACAATCACGTTGTAAATGTTAACAGTCTATACGGCCCATGGCCTTCTTTGTATTTGTATGTAACTAGGTTAGACCCATTATGCATACTATATATGTATCCTATTGTATTCATCTCAATCAATATAAACGAATACACATTTACATGGTATCAGGCCTTCACAGCCGATCCCCAAAACCCTAAATCATCAAACCTCACCTCGATTTAACAGTCGAACTCCTCACTCTGCCATGACAAACTCGAATACACCACCACCCCCTCCTGCCCTTACCTTGGTTGAAAAACTCTACGCGGTACATAACATCAATAGTCTCATACCCGAAAAACTCGATCTTCAGGAATCGAACTACTCCACATGGAGTTACTTTTTCAAAGGGCACTGCAGCAACTTTAACGTGCTAAACCACATCGATGGATCGACGTCCACATCTGATCCACCAACCGACGAATGGATCACGGCTGACTCCATCGTAAAATCATGGATCTTTCTTACCCTTTCTCCAACGCTTCGGAAAAGGATGATCAGCACCAACCCTGCTTCGGCTAAAGCCGCCTGGGACACCATCGAAACCATCTTCCAAGAAAACAAAAGGACACGTACCGTTGCTTTAAAAGGTGAACTACGTGTCATACAAATGGGCGACGACACACCAGACGCCTACTTCTCCAAGATTGATTCCATTATCACTCTTCTTACCGACCTTGGCTCGACCATGGATGATGACGATATTGTCACCTATGCCATCAACGGCCTAAGTGAAAAATACGGAAGCCTTGCTCAAATAATTGCTCACAAAGATCCCTTTCCTGACCTAGCAACTGTTCGCACCATGGTCACGACTGAGGAGATGCGTCTCCGGTCTAAGCAACCGATACTCTCTACCTCCACTACATCAAGCTCACCACAAGTGCTTCTTGCTACATCCCAACCACGGATTCAAGACAACCGCAACAATCGTGATCGCGATGCCCGTAATGAGAACAAGACCGAGATCTGCCGCAACTTTGGCCGAGGTTATTGCCGCTGGGGGACGAATTGTCGTTTCATTCATGCCTCTCCAAAAGGCACCAACAACCCACGCCCGAACTCATCTCAACATAATACTCGCTCCATGCAACAAGGGCCTGGACACACTGGTCTTAATTCAGCCAGCCAACAACACCTTCTATCCCTCATTCAGGCCCAACAAAACCTATTGGCCCAGTATGGCTTATCCATTTCGCAGGGTCAGCAACCAGTTCAACATAACAACACAATGGGCTTAAGGCCCAATGCCCCTCCAGGATTTCAGCAAACACAACCACACCAGCCCACGTTCGGGTTCAATGGCCACCAGCAGGCCCTCTACTCGGCTGCTGTACAAAACCAATCTGCCTCCTCGGGTTCGACTAGTCAAGAGACACAACTGCCACATGCTTTTAATACTTTGACCTTACAGGATCCGGCTAACTCAAATTGGAACATGGATACTGGTGCGTCATCTCACCTTAACTCTTCAGTTAATAATCTTAGTACTATTTTTAATTCTCGCATATATCCATCTGTTCTTGTTGGTGACGGGAAATCTATTCCTGTCACCAACACGGGCCATAGCACGCTACCAACTCCCTACCGTACACTTCACTTAAATAATGTTCTCATTACACCCAATATTGTCAAAAACTTAATTTCTGTACGTCAATTCGTTCGTGAAAATAAATGTACAATTGAATTTGACGAGTTTGGTTTTTCTGTGAAGGATTTCATTTCTTGGACTCGTCAATTCTCTCAGATGTGACAGCAAGGTGTACCTTTATCAGTCACGTCTCGTCGTACCCTCAAGCTTTTATTGGTTGGACAATCAAACGGGGCACCAACGACTTTGGTCATCTGGGAAGTGAAGTGCTTCGTTCGTTAGTTTCTAATAATTTTTTTCATGTAATAGGGACACAGTCTTCGTGCTTTTGCCATGCTTGGCATCTGGCAAATCAAGTGAGGCTTCCTTTCTCACTTTTTAGAATACTGTTAGGCTCCTTTTTGATATTATCTATCTGTTTTATGTACATCTCCTCGTACTTGTGTTTCGGGTATTTAAATATTATGCTTGTTTCTTGATCATTTCTCACATACTTATGGTGTACCCTTACGAAATTAAGTCGGATGTGTTGTCAAATTTATTCACTTTCGTGGCTTATGTAAGAACCATTTTAATTGTGGCATTAAATTCTTTGCAATGTGATCAGGAAGTGAGTTTGACAATACTGCCTTCACACCAAATATTTGTGACCAATGGGTATTTCCATTAGTTTCTCTTGTCCTCGTTTCCTTTTGTCCCAGACTTCACAACATAATGGGAAATCTGAACGAATGTTTCTGCACCATCAACAACAATGATTCGTACTTTACTTTTCCAAGCTCACCTGCCACCTTTCATTTTGGGTTGAAGTCTTCCCATGGCCGTCCTTACTACTTGAGACATCTTATCCTCAACGCCATCAACAATGAAATACCTCACACTCGCCTTTTTAAAACAACACCAAACTATGCGGATATTTGTGTTTTTGGTTGCCTTTGCTATCCTCATCTTTACACAAATCACAAACTTGAACCACGGGCTACACCCGCAATTTTTCTGGGTTCCGACAAAATTCACGCGGAAATCGATGCCTAGACTTAAACACGAACAAAATCATCTTATCCGTCATGTACATTTGATGAGACAGTTTCCCATATTGGATCTATGACTTCCTCATGACTCACCCTGTACAACATTTTTGGAAACTTCGCCCCAACATCATACATTCAACACTCTATCCAAACTCACTTTGCATCACCACTTCCCCACCATTACTATAAACATCTACTGTGCTACCACCAGTCCACCACCGAAGCACCCCCCCCCCCCCCCCCCCCCCCCCCCCCCCCCCCCCCCCCCCCCCCCCCCCCCCCCCCCCCCCCCCCCCCCCCCCCCACACACCCCCCCCCCCCCCCCCCCCCCCCCCCCCCCCCCCCCCCCCCCCCCCCCCCCCCCCCCCCCCCCCCCCCCCCCCCCCCCCCCCCCCCCACCCCCCCCCCCCCCCCCCCCCCCCCCCCCCCCCCCCCCCCCCCCCCCCCCCCCCCCCCCCCCCCCCCGCTCCAACCGGACCTCACCAAAAATGAGATAGCCCACTTCCCCTAAAAAATAACAATCACCAATCGTCTAGCCACAATGGCTTCTCTTGTATTTGTATGTTATCTAGGTTATGCCCATTATGCATACTATATATGGTATCATATTGTACACAATATCCAAATTCTAATAATGTGAAGTAGGACAGCGGAAGGCTTTTGTTTACAATCACGTTGTAAAGTTAATTGCAAACACAAGATAAACTTAGGTTGAAATTTGGTTCACTAAGAACACAAAAACAGAAAACATAGCACACGTATCCAGAAAATAAAGTTTATTATTGAATAGAATAAATTACAATATGCTGGAATTTAGTTTATATAACTAGGAAAACTCCTGGATAAATTCCTAAATATTAAAAGATAATGCATAAATATAGAGATAAATCCTAAACCAATTCTAATACAAATCTTAATACGCTAGAACATTCTTTTAGTGTATTTTTGTTCCCCATCATTCTCCCCTTCTTGAAAAGAACTCGACCTCGAGTTCATCTGGAGGAATCAGACGTGTTTCTTCTTCTCTTTGTTTCTAAACTTATTATAGGTGCCCAAGTGTCGCTCTTTCCTTGTATCCGCCATTATTAGACCACTTTTAACAAATGATCTTTTGACGTAATAATGACTTTTTACCTCATTCCTTATAAGTCGCGATCCAGTTTTGAAGCTTAACTTGCTTAGGCCCTTTATCTTGATTTGCACCATAGGATAATGGCTTGTACAATGTCGTGACAACCTCATCAGGCTATCCCGGTGTACAAAAACGATTTGCCGTTGATTCTCCTTTGTGGAAGAGACACCGCTTGTTACCTCTTCGAGCATTATGCTCTTGTCTTCCGTTGGCACCTTGTGTAGCTTTGTTGTGATTTCAACCATTAGTTTTTCATCTTCTTCTATCACTATGGGTGTCTCTGTTTTAGAGTTATCATCGAGTGAATACCCAACGTGTATCGGTTCGGTGATAGTTGGGTTATCGTCTTGGATTGCCTGATGTTGTGCATCTTGATCATCTTCATCTTGATGATAAGTTGGAACAACTCTAATGAGATCATGCGTGTCGAAGGAATTGTGAAGAGGGGAGGCACACGACAGATGTGTTGGAAACCCAGTTACTTTTTTCTTATGTAAAAGTTGACTTTTTTCCTCACACAAAAGTTTTTATTTTCTATGGCATCCAAGATTCGAGCCTTTTATTTCATCTGTTGTTGTGATTGGTGTTGCAGTTCTTGTGATAGTAGTTGTGATTGTTGTTGTAGTTGTTGTTGAATCGCTTGTAGAGCTGAGGTGAGATCATGAATATTCAATATTATATTAAAGAACAAAAGAACACATCCTAGCCATCCATTTTTCATCAAATAAAAAAATAATTAAAAAGTTTCACTTTCCACCTCTTTTTTAAAAATAAAATATCTTGCAAACGGTAAATCGTCAAACGACAAAAAATACACCATCGCGACGAGAATTAAATTATCTTTCTATAGAGGGGCACTTTTATATACTATCGACGAACTTTTTTTCGAATTTTTTTTTAGTCACGTCTGAAAAAATCACATGTGATTTTTAGCAGAATCACATGTGATTTCATAAAATCACATGTGTTTTTTTCAGAAGTAACTGAAAAAAATAGATTTCATATACTTTTGACGAATTTTTAGTGTTAAAATTTCCGCCAAAAAAATTTACACGTGATTTGTAAAATCACTTGTGATTTGTTGTTTTTAAAAATCACGTGCTATTTCATAAATCGCATGTGATTTTACAAATTTACGTGTGATTTTTAATATAAGTAATCACATGTGATTTTTCGAATCACGTGTGATTTTTTCTGGGCGGAAATTAAAAAAAAATTGTCGAAAGTATATAAAAGTGTCCGTCTATAGAAAGATAATTTAATTCTCTTCGCGATGGTATAATCAAATTTACGTCAAACGAAAAAAATACACCATCGCGGCGAGTATTTTTTTATCTTTCTATATGGGGCACTTCTATATACTTTCGACGAACTTTTTTTCTGAAATTTTTTTTTCAGTCACGTCTAAAAAAATCACATGTGATTTTTTCATACGTGACTGAAAAATATAATCGAAAAAAAAGTTCGTCGAAAGTATATAGAAGTGCCCCTCTATACAAAGATGATTTAATTCTCGTCGCGATGGTATGTTTCGTTTTGCGTAACGATTAACGGTTTGCGAGATATTTAATTTTAAAAAAATAGGATGAAAGTGGGTTTTTTTAATTAAAATAAAATAGGAGTTAATTTACACAATTAGATGGAAATAAAATGGATGGTTGGGATGAAGTAGATTGTTCTTTAATTAGATATTGTTCTACATAGAACTTTTTCTAGTAATAAATTATCCTCTCGTTTTTTATTTAGTTTCTTTATTGTCAATTTTCACCTAATTTTTATAGTTTTTTTCCTTAATTAATATACAAAATCAAAATTATTAATAGTTTAAACTTAGTCACTAAATTTATAAGAATAACCTTCTCTTTTTTTAACTTTTCCTTCTTAAAATTTTGACACATGTACTTTTATGAAGAGTTTTGATCTAGGCGGATAACTGAGAGCGGTTTAAACTCAATTTTGACTTTCAATTAGTTTTGAAATTGAGCTCTTCTATTGGTTGGTGCGAATATTTCATTTTTAAGTTTTTTCTTTTCCATTATTGTATAAGAGATGGTTTGTTTTGGTTGTTATTGGAAGTTGGAACTTTTTTACCGGATGCGAGTTACGTCACTAAAGTTTTGCTTATTTAATATTTGAGTGATTATATTGCATATTTAACATTGAGGACTGAATCAAGCACGTAATTTCAGAAAAAGGCTAAACCAAATCTATTCTTTTTTTTCTAACAATAACTTTACGAAATAATAACAAATTTTAATTAAAATAACTATAAACCATACCGATGCAACTATTTCACATCCAAATAACATGAAGTTCAAATTAAAGAGAGTAGCATAAGTAGCATATTTAAAGACATAAATTAAAGATAAACGTCAATACAAAATGAAATGTAATTGACATAAACACAAAAATGTCAACTATTAATATGCATCATTTACTGCAATATTTTTATCCGCAAAATCTTTAGACATTGAAATAGAAGTGAAGGGATCATTGGTATCACCAAGAGTAGCTTGAGCATCTTCGTGTGGTACAGCTATCGCATCATCATCATTGAGCCTATCGAGAAACTTCTTAAATTCATAAACTTTTTGAATCCGTAATAAGAACAAAAGATGTGAACATTGCTTTAATTAATAATAATTATACTTTATACCAATGGTTTCATGTACCTCTTTCTCCAATTCTTCATATTTCCAATCATAATCAAGAGGTTGTTCGTAAAGTAAATAAATAAAATTAGTATATGTTATTATAGTGTTATATTTTTTTTGGTAACCATGGTTTACGACTCATTGGCCGAATAATCCACTGGGTTTGAACCCACCGCCACACAGACTCAAACCAGGTAAAGCCATCCCTTTTCAGGAGGTTGGCGTGGCCACTTCAAGGTTGTTTGCACGTAGCAGGAATTGAACTTGTGACCTCACACATTCAAATGTGAATTACCTTCTTATAATTGCGAGCCATAACTTGTTTAAGTGTTAAGCCATAATTCTTCTTCTCTACAAAATCCCAAATTGAGATTATTGTCTTAACATAAAAGATACACAAATAAATGTAAAGTTTGAGCGATCTTATTAGAAGGTAACATCTTTTTTGATAGGATAGTTTAGGTATTTGCTAGTAAGTACAACGACATTAACGAAGTAAAGATCAAAAGATATATTAAATTTACCTTAACACTTGAAGCAATATCGTACATGATGTCTTTATTTTGAAGTTGAACATCCTTTGGATCATTTTTGTCAACGCTATCCGGGTTTATCTAAATAACAAAGTGAAAAGATAACTCGTTAACAATATAATAATCAAATAAAATAATCAAGAACCTAATTGTTTATAAAAAATATATTTTTACCTTGATGATTAATGAAGATTTGACTTGTCGAATGTTGTAAGTCATAGTGTTAGAACCCATTGAAGTTATGAATTTTTAGATTAAAATTTTGAAGATGGATTATCAATGTCAATCATGCATATATAGAATTAACAAATTAACTTTTTTGTATAAAGCAGTAGAGATACATACTATTAAATGAGCGGTTTTAACATTACATGTTTGTAACTACCTTGACCTATTAAATGGGCGGTTTCAACATTAACTTGATGACTATGATTATAGTCATATAATCACTATGCATTCATGGAGGAGGTTATTAGATTAATTGGCCGATCAATGCTCATAACTCCTTTTGACTATGAGTTACAAACTATTTTAAATGGGCTATTATTAACACATGCTAGTTAAAAAACGTATGCATTAAATCTGGTGTGAATTTAAAAGTGTGTATGGTGAACATTGACTAATGGCTTTATATCTTTTCCAAACAAGAAATGTTTTGGTCCCTTAAACATTTTAAGACTTACAAAATATAATCACACGGGTACCCGTCGCTGCAATAGCGGCGGGTACCCTGTGACTATATTTTATGGCGAGCAAATGTTATTCGGTTAAACGTTTTTCTAACAACAACTGTATAAATGAATGATAATTTAAATTAAAATAACATTAACCAAAAGTATTTCATATCCAAATAAACATAAGATCCAAACAAAATAAAGGAACACATAAGTAGCATCTTTGAAACATAAGTTAAAATAGACAGGTACCCGCGCGTTGCAGCGGCGAGGGGCTAGGCGAGGTTCAAGGACCAGAAGAACCTTTGATGGCTGAATCTATAGTGTTAAGTATGATTAGTTTGTGTTGTAGTTTTTTGATTCTTTCATAAATAATGAGTTCTTTTTATATTAAGATTTCATAACTAACATTTTTAATGTATATTAATAACTTTTTTAAGTTTTATATGTTACAAGTATTGATATAGCGATTACTTATTTCCCATTAAATCATTTATTTGATCATTAATATGACGGTTACAACTTTTGAAGTTACTTGATCAAGTTTGAAATCCTTCCATAACAAGCAATGTTTTTACTTAAAAATTTTAAGACTTTTAAAATTGGAATGAGCCAAATGCTTTATAAAGTAGTAGATATATTTAGTATAGATAGCTTGTACAATATGCATATGCATATAAATATGTATTACTTAAATAATTAAAAGAATAGAGATACTAATCTCTTTTATATGTAGTACGAGGCTTGGCGACACCCGTGCGTTGCACTGGGCTGAGTCTGTGAGAGAAATATGATTATTACATTGTTTTTATATTTCTTATGGTTTCAATAATAGTTGTATAATTTAAGTGTTATGTTTTAGAAGGTCATTTGTAATTTGAATTGCGATAATGATCATACAATCTCTTGATAACTTATTTTCACATCCTTATTAGTTATAGTATAAGTTCAAAAGTCAGTTGTTGTGTTAGGTAGACAATTTGTATGTCATTATATAAGGTTTAAGTAGTTTGAGTGTTTGGATATTCAGTTTATTGTGTAACCTTACTTTCCTTGCATTTTGAAAAAAATAAAGTAATATTCATCCCATTGTGATAAGTACTTTGAACTCTAGGGTTATTTTTTGTTTAAAAGTGAGGTTTTAGGGGTTTAGTTTGTTCTTGTTATTGAGTGTGAGGGTTTAGTTTGTGATATTTTTAGAGCTTAAGGGTTTAGTTGGGGAAAAGTAGGAAATTGAGAGTTAATACTCTTCCTGTTACTACGACTTGATCGGCATATTAAGAGTCTGGATCTAAAATGCCATCTTTTCCCTCTTTGCAATATTGGTCGAACCCTCTATTCTCCACCACATATATCTTCTATATATACCTTGTTTCATCACTCATCACATCACCACTTCAATCTTCTCCCAATTTCACTCCCTTTCAATTCCACACACTTTCTTTAGCAATGGCAGGACGAGTTAGAGGAAACCAAGTTGCAAGGTGGGTTATCAATGATTTGATTGATTTTAGTAGAGAGAAATATGTCCCAAAGTATATGAAGTACTTCTTTCATCAACAAATTGTTGATCGTCGTCGTTTCATTAGCCGTATGCGTGAGGAAGTTCAAACATAAAGGAATTTGATTGCTCAGTTGATTGCACTCATTGCGGAGTTGGAAGCTTTTGAGGATCTAGGTGAAGTTTTTGACACGTTGATGTGTCTTAGGGATGATAGGCGTGCTGAAGAGACTAAGCTGGCTGATTTGAATGACTTGATTACTCAGGCGAAGGAGGAGACTGAGACGAAAAACACTCATGTAGAGATGATAGAGGATGCAAGCAATGATGGTTAGGGCAGGGATGGGTTTCTTTTGTTTGGTTGATCATCTTTGATATTTGTTTAGTGTTTTGTTTATATAGTATGTGTTTGGGGTTTATGATAACTTGAAGTATGGAAGTTGTATGAATGGTTTTGAATATGTTTCTAATGGAATGTTAATGTTATGGTTTTAATGTACACTATTTTGTTGTTTATGCGTTTCTTTTTGCGTTTGAATATGTTGTGAATACATTAATTTGTTGTGTATGCGTTTCTTTGTGCGTTTGAATATGTTGTGAATATTGTTGTTTGGTCTGTCATTGATGAACCTTAATTGGTGTTTGAGTTTGAATTGTTGAATGCCATTGTTTATATTTCTTGGTTTCAAAATGCAGATGAACATCAAACGTAAACCCCCTATGTTTGTTAGTGTAGTTTGGATTGCGTGTGTTAGTGGTTATATTTGTTTTTTCTGTAGTGAAAAGATTGATGCAACGGGTATTTGTGTTTTGGAGATAATTGTTTTCACAAGTTTAAGCGAGACACATTTGTGGATTATGGATGTGTTTCACATTTCTCTTTGTTATAAAGAGATGTTGATTGGTGATTTTCTATGTTTAGATCTATTAGTATTGCAGGTCCATGTGTGGGTGTATGTGATTTGCAATTCTATGAAGTAACTTGTTTTGAATTACTTTTATAGGTTGGTTTAGAAGTGTTGTAGTTGAGGTTGGTGCCTCTGTTGCGCCTTATGTTGAGCTGTATGGCTATGCGAGTTGGTTAGTTTTGGCGCGGGTGAGTGCATCTTGTATTTCCCTAAAGTTTTGTTTGTAGTTCCTGAATTTTTTTGGGACATTTCGTATGGGTTGCAGGCCCTCTTTTCTTAAATGAACTAGTGAAAGTGAAAGTTTATATGAGTTAATTGGAAGGGAAAGTATGAGTCAATGGGTGTGTAGGTGAAAACATTTATTATCATTTATGATATGGTGCTCAAATTATGTAAATAGCGCACCAAGACGCACTTTGCGCACCAAGATGACCAATTTAGTAAACATTCCAAATTTGACTATGAAATGGTAATGAGCTTGTGTATTTGGAAGGTATTGGTAATTGAGCCTAAAAGATATCGTATTTAACGAACCAGAATAAAACAAATAGATGTGAGTTCTTTAAAATTATTTTTGCATATAAATGTTTTAATGAATCTCGTGAAGAACAGCCAACGATGGCCGAGGTTGTGTTACAACTTGAGGTTGCGCATCAAGCTCAGAAACAAATGCTCAACAAATTAAAACACCCACAAAACAAACCTCACACATGATAAAAATTAACAACAACACCCACCTAAATTCACCAAAGTCACACATCCATCATCATCGCCTCACACCATGAACGGCGGCAACAAAAGGATTAGTGACCTCGAAGAGAGTGGCAACGTGTGTATGGGTGCCCAGGTGGTGAGGTAAGAGTGAAAGGAAGCGGTAAGGTAATA